>MU188735.1:80558-114855 GCA_016904865.1 Pissodes strobi
GAAGACGTCGAATATGGCGCATTTAACGTGTTAATTTCTGCAGCATGATAGGCTTCTTGGGGGAAACCACTATAAAAAACTTATCGAGAGTTCTACCTCTCGGGTGTTATGGAAAAGAGCTAAAATGAAGTGCGCTGAACTATTGCTGACTTCAATCGCAGGCTACGAAACAAATGAAGCGGCAATAGTGCTGGTATGGTTACTGAATTAATAAACATAGACTGGTACGACCATGGCAAATTTGTGATTCATTATTTCTCCAAATAAGACGAGGAAAAATGCAATCAAAATTTCTGGATCTTTCGCATCATCGAAACTAGTTTAAACTTTGCAGTACTCTTAACGTAATCGAGATCTAAGTTGTAGCAATCCAATAGGATTTTTTTTTTTAAAAATCGATTGTGGTCGTCACCTAGAATCGTCCTGAATCATGTCGTTTATTAGTTTTTAATCATGATGCACCCACTCATTGATTTTCGTTTATGTTTTTTGTATTTATCTTGCGACGCGCTTTCTGTGTAATTAATTTTTATTATTTTTTTTTAAGATGAAAAGATGTTAAGTGTTCGTGGAGTTATAAAGAGTTCCATCGAGATTGGTTATAATTCACCTATCATAATCCGGATATATATATATATATATATATATTATATCAAATCACCCGGCAGGTCAGAGCACAATACCCCGCAGCAAGCTGTAAGGTAAGCGCGCAATTTGCCCGCTGCTCAATAATCCGAAGAAAGGATCATTGGGCGCCACCGAGTTCGTTACGGACCAAACTGGAGATCCCCGCGCTATTCCTGGAACCTGCTGCAAGGCCTTCGCTGTCTAAGGTAAACCCTGCCGGAAGAGATCGTTGAACGAAACCCGAAACTAAAACGGGTTGAAGAGTTCCTGTCTGCGAGTGAACCAAATAAAACACACCAAGTAAGGTACTACATTATTTAATGAAAAGGTCCAAAAGATGGTGACATATTCACATATATATCCGTGGTGTCCCAAAACTCTAAGTAGATAAGGAAAAATTGAAATTTGAAGTGATTGGCACCACTCAAGTGCTCTAAAGGTTTATAGTAAATAAAAAAAGGTAACGGGGAAGAACCTGAGTTTGGTCGACCGCGCGGAATCGTGATCACGTAAGCCGCAGGGATACTTAGGGCGCAAATACAAACGAATAGGTGCTAACTCTTAAATGTAACAAAATATTTATAAAGAGAAAAAAACAACATGAACGATTTTAACACTTAGCTGATCTCTACTCCACAACGGCGCCGGCGACGTCTGAACCACCCCGTTTAACTTTTCGTAGCCCTGTGGGCTATCTGCTTACGCCAGGTAGGTTGACAGATCCCTTCAGGACGGACAGTGTCTTGGCGCCCGGCGAGTAGAAGGTTACTTTACACCCGGAGGGTGGACCCTAGGAATGAAGACATTCCCTAGTAATGAGCCACACGAACCAGTGCATCGATTGCTTTTATATATAATACTAAAGTTGCAGTTGCCTGTGTTTGACATGTGTTGTTATCTTCCCTGTAAAGTTGTTCATTGTGCTGGTTATTCCCAACAGAGAATTGTGAATGTTTGCACAGTGATAGGGTTGGACTTCCCCCACAGGAATAAGTAGTTATTTTGACTTTTACGGTTGAGTTCCACTACTGAGTGCTGTTATCGATTTGGAGCACAAACCCTGACAAAAACACTGCATTATAGACGACATCTCATAAAAACAAACTATAGGCTGTTTCATCTGCAGCAATCATTATTTTTTGATTTTGGTTAATTTCACCTTTATATACTTCGTCTCACCTGTAGATGCCAGCGTTTCCACCATGAGTAGAAAATGCCACAAATGCAATACTGCTGTAGTCTTTAAGGAGGCCAAAAAAGCAACTGAGGTGTTTGGCTACCCGTGTGATCAATGCCAGCAAATTATTTGCCAGAACTGCTGTGGACTGTGCATTACTGAAATACGTGCAGTGCAACTACAAAAACGTATAGTTCCATTCCTTTTGCTTAGATTGTCTCAACAGCATAAAGCAAATCTTGAACCTCACGGGCAGAGTTGACCAACTGGGCGCGAAAGTAGAGAACTTGAAGCATGATATCTCCGGATTGACAGTAGCAGTTCGTGACCTTCAAAACCTCAAAGCACATGCTGAGGAACTGGATACGGCAGTTGGTGTAGTGAACTCCAGAGTTGCTGACTTGGACAAGATCCTTAACACACACCAGTCTTCCATGAACAGCCAGCTTATGGAGTCACCTGATCACAATGAGATGTGGCACGAGCTCCAGGAGCGTCAAAGCAGATCCAGCAATGTTATGTTGTTTAATGTGCCTGAAAACGGCAATGATGAAAACGATATTGCGGCTATCCTTGAGGTACTGAAAAATAACCCGCCGGCTGTTGTCCAGTTTGCCAGAGTGGGCAGAAAGAATTCTAAAGGGGCGCGCGCCCTTAAAATTTCTTTGAATTCGCATGAAGATGCACTTGATTTGATGCGCTGTCGCCGTAAGCTCCGAGGTAAAAATATCTACCTAAATCTTGATCTCACGCGCAAACAGCAAGAAATAGACAAACGGGTCTGGAGCGAACTTAAGGAACGTACATCCAAAGGTGAGAAGAACATCCAGGTGAGGTACATCAGGGCTGTTCCGCGCATTGTGGACATTCAGGAAAACTAGACACTGACGGCCAGCGTCCTATCCGATTATCTAATCTTAGCATTTACTACCAGAATGTACGTGGCCTGCGAACAAAGCTTAAAGTTCGCCCAGCCGTTGTTGACCCTCGAAACGCATGCAATTGCATGCGTTTCGAGGGTCAACAACGGCTGGGCGAACTATACTACTCTCACATGTAACGCAGCTTTGCACAACTACCAGGTTATAATGTTGACGGAGACCAATTTGTGTGATGACATCCCAGACGCAGAACTTGGCCTGAGAGACTATTCTGTCTTTAGAAGAGATCGATCCAGTGAAACAAGCAACAAGAA
Source organism: Pissodes strobi (assembly GCA_016904865.1). NCBI lineage: Eukaryota > Metazoa > Arthropoda > Insecta > Coleoptera > Curculionidae > Pissodes > Pissodes strobi. The sequence goes on from MU188735.1 coordinate 83,558, forward strand.
GTGGTTGGGTGGAGTTTTGTTGGCCATACGCAGATCAGTAACCTGCATCTTCCTTCCTACTACCGCACCTCTCGAGCAAGTGTATGTAGCCATTGGCTCCCCAAAAGTACGGTGCATCCTCGGCTGTGTTTACTTGCCTCCTGAATCTACAGTTGATCATTACTTAATGGTTGGTGACACACTTGACATGATCTCCGAGAAGTACCCAGAGGCTGAGCTGTGTGTGGCTGGAGATTTCAACCTGCCTAAGGCCACATGGTCTAACGAGAACATATGTGCAGTGGGTGTTCCTTCCGATGATGTATATGTCCCACCTCAGGTCGCCCAAAAAATTGCTGCAATCTCAGACCTTTGTGCTTTCCATAATCTTTTTCAAAATAATTTTATTTATAATGCAAATAGAGTTTTTCTAGATTTAGTCCTTTGTCATAGAGTGTTTATTGTTAATGATTGTGATCCTCTGGTTCCCATCGATAACCATCATCCATCCCTTTGTTTTGACCTAGCTATCCCGCAATCATGTCACAGAGTTGTTAGCCCTGGAGTTGAAGACTGGTACTATGACTTTAAATCTGCGGACTTCACATTGATAAATGATTACTTGGGCACTTTCTACTGGGATAACCTGTTACATAATCTGGATGTGGATTCTATGGTAAACTCATTCTATGACATTCTTTATGGTTGCTTTGATCTGTTTGTCCCAGTCAAAAAGGTGCCCAGTGGAGTGTTTCCTAGGTGGTTCAGTCGGGACCTAATTGATCTAATAATACAGAAGAAGATTGCCCATAAAAGTTACAAAAACAGTAATTCCGCTCACGACTACGAAGTTTTCTCAAACTTAAGGTCTCAGTGTGCAGTCCTTTCCCGGGAATGTTATAGAATCTTTGTCCGGAACACTGAAAGTAACCTTTCTACCAACCCTAAATTATTTTGGAACTTCTGTAATTCTAGGCGCAGCACGTCTGAGATACCTAATTTACTGGCTCTTGACAATAAAAGCGCGGGTATGGGTCCCGGAGCTGCCGACCTGTTTGCAGAGTATTTTTCCTCGGTTTATTCTGACTGTGACATGCAGCGGAATCAGGAGTTGTCATTAAATCATATTAATGCTCACAGTTGCTCTATTTCCATAAGTGACATATATGCCGAACTTATTAGTTTGAATCGTCACAAGGGCCCAGGTCCCGATAATATTCATCCTATTTTTCTTAAAAATTGCCCCTTTATTCTCGCTAGGCCTCTACACCTTATTTTCAATAAATCATTGGAAAGTGGAGTCTTTCCTAAATTCTGGAAAGCAAGTTTTGTTGTCCCAATACATAAGAATGGAGACAAGTCCAACATAAAAATTACCGACCCATATGTATCATCAATACCATCCCAAAAATTTTTGAAAATCTTGTAACTAAATATCTAAGTTCATTACTGTCTCCAGAAATCATCAATCAGCAGTTTGGATTCTGTGCGAGAAGAAATACTGAACTAAATCTCCTCACTTATTCGCAGTTTATATTACAGGCCTTGGAGAGTGGTGAGGAAGTCCATTCCATCTATACGGACTTCTCCAAGGCCTTTGATAAGGTTCCGCACAGTATACTGACGAACAAACTTAAAACTTTGGGTATAAATGGACCCCTACTCTCCTGGTTAGACAGCTACCTTGCGAACAGGACTCAAATTGTAAAAATTAACAATTTTCTGTCTAATGAAATTCTTGTGCCGTCTGGAGTCCCACAGGGGTCCCACATTGGACCGCTTCTTTTTAATGTTTTTATCAATGATATTTCACCTTGCTTCTGGTCCTCGGAGTTCCTTCTGTTTGCAGATGACCTGAAAATATATAAAGTAATCTCAGATCTTAACGACTGCATTGCTATGCAGGAGGATGTCCTTAGATTTGAGGCTTGGTGTCGCGATAATGGAATGAATGTTAATATTTCTAAGTGCAATCTCATGATATTTTCCCGTCGTACATTTAAAACTAATTTTCATTACTCCATTGATGATACAACTCTACCATCAGTTAAGAGCGTAAAGGATCTGGGAATTATTCTCGATGATAGGTTATCATTTGTTCCTCACATAACATCAATCATAGGTAAGTCACTGAGAATGTTGGGATTCATTAGACGAAATACCTTTGACTTTACTGCTGTGCATTCCATTAAAATTCTATATTGCAGTCTTGTTAGAAGTCTTTTGGACTATGCTGCCTCAGTGTGGGACCCTCAAGACGCTTTCCACATTGACAGGATTGTGCGTGTACAGAAGAAATGTATGCATTATATTCATTTTAAATACTTTAGAGACAGTGAATATAGCTACAATGAAATGTGTCAGAGGCTAAATCTGTTATCACTTCAAGAAAGAAGAAATAAACACGACCTTCTCCTTCTCTTTAAAATTCTTAACTCCCTTGTTGATTGTTCCTATCTCACTTCCAACATCACTTTATATGTACCACCTTTTAACGCGAGAAACATCCCAGCCTTTTATCAACCATATCACCGGACCAACTACGGAAAAAATTCTTTTGTTTCCAGGTCAATGTCCCTTGCTAACCAACTTCCTCTCCTAAATTTTTTCTGTCCACTTAAGCATTTTGAAATGCAATTGTTTCGGGTGAACCTTGCTGGATTGTAGAGACTCTGATTGTAGTATGCCTTACTTTGTCTCATTCTGTGAATAGCTTGATTTGTGGATTTTTTTATATGAATAGTTAGTTCTTTGAAATGTTATTGTTACCTCTTTACTTTCTATTTTCTGTTCATCTGTTAGTGCATGTGAGGATGTTGCCTCATTTATAGCATACACATGTTAGATTTAGGCTTGTTTATACTTTGGTCTTAATGTAAAAAAATGGCACTGCCGTCAATAAATAAATAAATAATCCTTACGAAAGAAAAAAATTTTAAAATTACATATTAAAAAGGAAAAACCCTATTTTCAGTAAAATTCAAAATGAATCCGCGGTTAAATGAGAACAGAAAATAAATGAGAAAAGAACACCCAGATAATATATCAGAGCAATCGAAGTGCTACAACTATAACTTAATATTAATTATGCAGGAAACTAAAAAGGTTCAGTTCGCCCCAGGGAAGCCGACATCATCCGTTAAAAATAATATTACAACATTTAGAAACAGGAGAAAAAAAGAAGTCCATAAATTTGGACCAAGTTCGACACAGTAAAATAATTGTACATTGTCTGGTACAGTGTAACACTTGCACCATATCGATAAAGGAACAACAACGTTATCTTGATGAAGAAAAAGTTATAAAATTGATTGTTACGAACTGTACTAAGTTTAGTACAATATAATATTTGTACTACGTCGATAAAAGATGTTATCATACGGAAGAGAATGCTGTAATATGACTTTTATGAATTGATCTAAATGCAGTACAATATATTATTTGTACTACCTTGTAAAAAGATGTTATCTTACGAAAGAGAAAGCTGTAAAATGGATTTCATGAATTGTACTAAGTCTAGTACAATATAATATTTGTACTACCTTGATAAAAGATGTTATCTTACGGAAGAGAAAGCAGTAATATGGATTTCAGGAATGCACTAAACCTGGTAACATAATATTCATTCCATACTACCAAAACAGTAAACTACGGTTATGATACTGTATAAAAGCAACAAAACAAATTTCATGTATTGTACTAAATCTGGTACTAGATAATATTAATATCATATTGATAAAAGAGTACAGTATGGTCCACATAATGAACAAAAAGCACCGAGATATACTTTAATGAAAAATCGTACTAAACAAATTTGACAAATAAACGGTCTGAATGACCTTCCAATATCAATTTAATATCAAATAGAAAGCATGTCTCTTCCATTATTTTAATAATTCAAGAAATAAGTTCAATAAGGCATTAACAATGAACGAAAATATGACGTAATCTGCATTCAATAACGCAATCTGATTGCTTCCCTTAGCAACGAAAACTAATAATAAACAAAACTGCATTACCTAACAATTAACAACCGAATTTCCCGGTTTAGTGTCTAATTAATAGTTGAAATCAATTACCCACACGAATCACTAGAAGTTAATTGCATAAATTTTCATGAAATTAGCGGTTTTGACATTAGTTGCAATTTATTGCTGTAGACAATAGATGCCTTTGATAAAGTATAGTGATAATCAATGGTTAAATTTTACACCCGCTTCTAATCCGCTTCAGAAAGGTCAAATAAATTAAACTACTTAATTATCGAAAATCTACATTACATTTCGTCGGAAATAAAATGAAAACGAATAATTGTGTCAATCGCAAGACCCAGCGAATAACCAATAATGACTATTTCATTCAAATATAAGAGCCTATAAGCCTTAATTAATCTCTAATTAATATGACGTCACGCCGACTAATTAAGCTACTAAATCGAGTCCGATATGAAAGAAAACTATTAATTGGATCAATCGCGAAACCCAGCAAATAAATAAAAAACTATGCCATCCGAATATAAAAGCCTATAAGCCTTAATTAATCCCTAATTAATATGACGTCACGCCGATCAATTAAGCTACTAAATCGAGTCCGATATAAATAAAAAAGCAAAATAATACACAAATTCAATTAATAAAGACCACGAGAAGCGCAAAACATCTGCAATTGATAAAGAATGCTTACCTCCTAACAAGAGGACAGAAAGACGTCACACAAGACGCCAATCACCACAGTGGCTTCCAACACTAGACAAAGCGAACCCCGAAATCCTCGCTTGGCGAGTTATTCCCGCATCTACAGCACTAAAACAAATCGAGATGGCCGATACGGGAATTTCTACGTTGTTTATCGATAAAATCCTACTAGGAAACCTGGGATTAAACCAGATTTAAATAAATCAACACCTCAACAGGAAAGCTTCCAAAAAGTCCCAGATCTGATCGAGAAGCCAAGGTGTCGTTGCGAGCTAGCAAGATGAAAACAACGCGCAGGACTCTCACATCGCGCAATCTACGAAGCGTGGAACGACAGAGGTTATGACGAATGCGCCAGAGAGATATGAATTCGAATTAAATATCGGATTTAAATGTCGAACTATAAGCGGAGACTCGAATAGTACCAGGGGCGTACTAGCAATTCACTAACAACAGGTTATTGTTAGTGCCCAAAACAGAATGTCACAATCTACCTACTCCAAGGTGAATTAAAATACAATACAATGAATTTTCAATATGGCAACAGCCCACCATATATATCTTATCATAAAAATGTACTACAATTTTGGCAGATCAATGGTAACGCATGTGTGAAATCTACTTCGACGTTGCCAGTTTATCCTTAGTTACAATATCGTATTGCCAGTTCGAGATGACAGATGCAATCACGTCTAACGCTTATAAAGTTGTCGTTGCCAGATCAATTTTAATGAGCCTTAAATTTTAATTTCTATTTCTATAACATCATCTCATTTTAAAGAGATAATCTACATTGATCTTCAATTGTTCTGGCAACAACGCACTTTATTTTCTCGGTCATTGGCTTCACGTGTAAACACTACTTGCAGAAGCCCAGACAGTGTCGTTAGCCTACTGCGATTGTACTAAATCTAGTACATTTTAATGCATCTAAAACGCTTCAGTCAAAATCTAGTAATATTGCTGCCTCTGGCATCTGTGTTCATCGGGGAATCACTGAAATCACATAATATGATATTTGTCTTTTTAGCTGCTTGGTTGTGCAATTCGTCATTTCACGGATTTAGTCCTCGTCGAATGCATTTTTTAAAACTTTTCCTATTTTTCTTGTTTTAAGGCAAAGTTCATTTTTACCCTTTTACACCCTTGTATGCTGTACTGTATGTTGTATTGCTTTACGAAAAAAAATCTGGCAACACTGCAAATTGCAACGCCATAGCTCGGCAAGGGCAAACATGTAGACAATAAATATAAATAATAAAACAAATCATTAATTGCCATTGTACTTATAATCCGACGGATTTTAATTCATTTACAAAACACTCCCTTAACGACCAATTAACGAATTAAAATTCAAGCTTAACGGCTTCATAAAAGTCCGAACGGCCTTTTAAAATAAAACCCCATTGTAGTCCCCCTCCCCCCCTTGCGGCATGCGATAAATGATTGGAAAAGGGGGAGAAACACACAAAAAAATCCTTTGTCCGAATATGATTTAACGGGTCCACCGTCACAAGGGAATCGAAAAAAGTTTCGAGACACAAGCTGCGATTTAGACGAGAAAGTTGGGAACACGATGCGAGGAACGTGCAAACTCCGAGATGACCCTTTGGCGAAAAAAGTTTAGGTCCACGTTTTTTCAATGGAGTGATAACGACGAAAATAAATATCAGAGCAGCATTTCTGGATATTTATTGCGGCAACAAAAGTTTTTATGTTTTACGACAAAGAGATAAAGGGTTTTGCTTTGTCGGATGTCCTGAATTTGGATAGAGACAAATTGATACTTTTCCAAAGAACATTTATATTGTGGATGCATAAGTATGCAGGGATGCCGTCTTTTCTGTTTTAAAAAATTAAAAGCTAGTGGCGCTAACTCCGCATCAACTAGAATGATACAATTATCTTTTCCAAAAATAAGCATATTTAAGTAGTATAAACTCGTAAATTTCGCAGTGGCAACGTGCAAATTTTTGAGACTAGGTTAAAAACAATTTGCTTCCAGAAAGTGAGGTTGTTCAGTTATATAAAATCAACAATCCATCGTTCTTGATAGACCAAGCCAACCGGTAGGCTCCGGCAACATTGTTGAGAGGCTTAAGTGACCTAAGTAATCTTCAAAATATTGAATTTGAAATTTGGTGGGCGCCGTTGTCAAATTTTACCGAGAAGTGCAAATATTCTCCAGTCATTTGTGTTTGATATATGGACATCATCGTTATGAAAGTGAAACTTTATTGCATAAATGACATTTGGCAACTATTTTGGCGCAATAAATTAATAAGGAAAAAAGTAAGAATAAATCAAACACTGCTGCAGCTGTTAGAGAAAATAATAAAAAATGCGGCAACGCTGTATCTAAGTATTTGTCGTTCCGAATTTTCAAGAAAAATCACCATGAAAATTGTCTTTATTGTCCAATTAAATGCATTTAACAAAAACAACTTAAATCTTAAGGCCAAAATTCTTTTTCATTTTTTTTAGAACTCAAATTGGACATATCTGCAAGATGCTTCAAAATTCAAGCTTCTCCTATAGATATTCAAAATCTACATAAAATTTGCTGTAAATTTTGCAAATTTCAAGATTTTGCGAGATCGTTTAGTATTTTTTAGGATAGAGTGAATTTATAGAAGCTTTCATTTTGGGTAAGGACTGAAAGGTGCACCGATCTCGAAAATTGGACATATCTGCAAGATGCTTCAAAATTCAAGCTTCTCCTGTAGGTATTCGAAATCTACATAAAATTTGCTATAAATATTGTAACTTTCAAGATTTTGCGAGATCGTTTAGTATTTTCTAGTATAGAGTGAATTTATAGAAGCTTTCATTGTGGGTAAGAAATGAAAGGTGCACCGATCTGGAAAATTGGACATACTTGCAAGATGCTTCAAAATTGAAGCTTTTCCTATAGATATTCGAAATCTACATAAATTTGCTATAAATTTTGTAAATTTCAGGATTTTGCGAGAAGGTTTAGTATTTTTTTAGGCTAGAGTGAATTTATAGAAAGAAGCTTTCAGTTTGGGTAAGGACTGAAATTGCACCGATCTCGAAAATTGGACATATCTGCAAGATGCTTTAAAATTCAAGCTTCTTCTACAGATATCCGAAATCTACATAAAATTTGTTATACATTTTGAAAATTTCAAGGTTTTGCGAGATCGTTTAGTATTTTTTACGAGAGAGTGAATTTATAGAAGCTTTCATTTTGGGTAAGGACTGAAAGGTGCAGCGATGTGGAAAACTAATCGAGGGGTGCAAGTTCTGGTGATCTAGCTGGCCACTGGGTTGCAGGGAGCAACTCTGAATGTTTTGTTATGACCTATTGCACTAAGAACTTATTGGTGATCACGCAAAACTGTCGATATATACGTTATCAGGCCGACGCGGGACATTCTCATTATCGATTCCTGCCCAATACTAAAATTTTAAGTTCGGTCTCTTTTGGCGCTTGGAACTAAATCTTAAATTGCTTACTTCGAATAATAAATTAATATATTTTCAGATTAACCTCCCCAAGTAACGATTGTGAGACACTTTTGATTTATTTAGGGTTTAAAAATGCTTTAATATGTTTAATAAAAATATATTGGTTTTAAAGCCACCTTAAGATAAACTAAAAGTTCTTTAAGACCACTTATTCTTATGCAAAGGATTTAATGCACTCTTTAAATCAAAATAAAAACTATTTGCTCTTAATACCCTATTGATCTTATACTGGTTTTATAATACTCTTGACACTGACTATTTTAAAACTAATTTGCCTTTTTAAAGATATAAATAGCAAGGTGGATTTAAAACAATTAATTTTGGAACAAATAATTTTAATATAGTTGTATGGAGTGCTCTTGATGTACTCATTAAAACCAATTATGAAACCTATTTTATCTTAAGACTATATGCTCAATAAAATCCCACATTAAATCTAGAAACCGCTGTTCGGGTGTTCCCATTTGTTATAAATGCTATTAATGTAACAGTAATATGCAAAACTTAATGGTTTTTCAAACACAAAAGATGAAAATGCACTAAATGCAGCATCACAGAAGCGGCACAATTTGTAAGGTTAGGAGTTCATTCGCGTGCCAGACCACTTTATATCAATAAGACCATGAGTTTGAACACTTTGAATATATTAAAGCAACTTAGTTTTAAAATGAAGAGTAAATAGGCCACTGCGAGAGTAATAAGCTTAAAATTAATTTCGATTTTTTTTGAGAACTTTTGCTTTCAGATAACCTTATTCCGATAGAAATTAATCAAGGGGTGCAAGGTCTGGTGATCTAGCTGGCCACCCGGTTGCGGGGAGCAACTTTGAATGTATTGATTATGATCTATTTCACTAAGGACCTACTCGTAGTGACGAAAAACTGTCGATATATATACGTTCGACTATCGTCGATACTCGGCCGACAATTCATTATCGATTCCTGCCCAATACTAAAATTTTAAGCTCGATCTCTTATGGAGCTTGGAACTAAATTTTGAATTCCTTAATGCAAATATTATAGATATATTTTCGGAATAAACTCTTCAGCAAATTTTTAAATTTTAATATTTCAAATATTGTGTTCCTGTATTAGCCTTCTGTCGATTGGCGAGACACGCAGTTTACTGGAAGTTAAGTTAGGCTACCCTGTATTAAAAATCTAGATGAGGCTTAATGCTGTGCGCATGTGCTAATGTGAAACGTCAAAAACTTCAATACAGCGTTGCAACATTTTTTATTTGCATTAGGGCAGCCAATTGTTGGAGTATCATTGTATTTTTTTTTAAATTAATCCATGATCCGGTAACATTAGGTTAATGTCCATTGGGAAAATTTCTCCTGATTAATATTTGATGAGACTCCGTTTGAAATCGCAATTTACGTTGAAATCCGGCAACGCCTGATAAGCAAAAAGTTAAGTTAAATATCTATAAATTTGTGAATACTGTCTCGGATATCAGTTTTAATTATTGATCGAAAATAATATATTCGATAGCTGACCATCAACTATCGATAATTATCCATCACTAGAAAATACGCTCTCCATCGGCTCATTAGCATCTGTCATGTGTTACTCAAAAACAAGTCACAGCCGACTTAACATTTATTTGGCAAGCGTCTAAGTACACCGAAATGGATTTCGATTGCGGAATATATATCACATGATTCCTATGAAAAGTTGACTATTATGTCACTTTATACATAGCCTTCCTCTCGCTCCGGAACGGAGCCAAACCAAATTAACCAAAACCAACCTAAATTTAAAAAGAAATAAACATAACCTTAAAAGAAAGACATCTCTCGCCACTGACGGGAATCGAATCCGGGCCGCCGTATCACTCGCACAGCGTCTAACCATTGCACCACCAGGGCTTATCGAAAGCAATTGACCGCGCGAAGCTTCGCAATCGAGATCTATTTCGGTGCACCTAGACGCTTCTGTTATTTGCACCGATAAATTAAAAACTGTCATGGTCAAAGAATGGTCACGAATTGGTAAACGGCTCTCTTAGCTTATTTCACCTTTTTGAAATAATTATGTCAATATACGGTTTGACAGAAGGACGATATAAGTTAAGACAGTCGTCTCCCATTTCATGACCACCTTTGACCAATATCTCGATAGAATTTGCTGTCGAATGAAAAATAGCCTCAAGTAGGCTGTGCGCAACCATATTATGTCGTCGATCAACAACTGTCAAAATCAAAATTATGTCCAAGGCCTACTACTGCTAAATAAATTATGTATTTATTATTATTTTGCCTAATAACGGAATGCATAAGCAGATACCAGGGCAATGCAAACAGTATAACATGATCGAACACTATTGAATTTAGGTATGAATAGGATATGTATAGGCTCATTAATTGCCGTACTACAGCTAGCTTCAAGTTTTATCGGTCCATTCACAGCTGTCATTTATTACTCAGAAACAAGTCACATCCGACTTACCATTTATTTGTAACGAAAAATCAAAAATTGTCACGGTCAAAGGTGGTCATGAATTGGTAAACAGCTCTCTTAGCTTATTTCACGTTTTTGAAATAATTATGTCAATATACGGTTTGACCAAAGAGTATATAATGTAAAGAGAGGACAGTAAGACAGAGCAATCAAATTAGAGAGGGATAGATGAGAACTCCGACTTAAAGGGCGCCTCGTATGGTATCGGATTATATCGGACACAATCGTCAAGCAAGGACGATCAGCCAACACAGTGGGTTAAATATATCTCGTAAAGGTCAAGTTTAGATTTATTAAGGAGACGTGTTTAGTTTTTAAATTAATATTGTGTAATTGAAATTAGGTGTGTAAACTTTAATAATGATATGTAACACAATTCTTTTAATAGAATCTTTTAACAATCACTCGGTAAAATTTTGCTTACCTACAATACATGCATTTTTCATGACTTTTCTCAAAAAATCCTCGGATTTCTGATAAAACATTAATTGTTTTAATTTTATAACTAAATATTCAGAAAATTCTACTCTAATAATTAAGTTTCATACTCACTTTCGCGAATTTCGCCTTTTTTGACATAAACTGTCATTTTCAGCTTTAAAATTATTCGCGGAGAAAAATTTTAATTTTTTTTTGCCAATTCTACCATATTTGTGAAATAACCTCAAATTTCTGGACTGCTTTACTATATTTATTTGTTTATTCTCTTCAGGTATTGGGTTCATTAGTTAAATTGCAGAATAGATACTTTGACCATTGGATAATAATATTAATTATATTTTTTTTTCGGTGGAGATATTATTATTTTATGTTCCTTTTGCGTCCTTTTGGTAATTATCCTAAAACTACGAAATACCCACCAGCTAAATGACACCAGAAAAGAAAATTTTCGGTTAGAAATATATTTTTAAAATGCGATTTTGGCAATTTAGTTGGAGAAATGAGATTAATTGAGCCCATTGTTGACTTAAAAATATATTACTAACCTGCTTACATCTTCCGGTACTTGGAGCTAACCTATAAAACCTATTCCACTAAAAGCATAAATTCGCAAAAAAGTTAAAACTATTTGAACTTTTTAGCAAATATTCGTCGACGAAATTTCGCGTCAATGAAAATGGACCAAAACTTACATTCGCTCGAAAAACCAACAACTGTCAAAAAAGGCGAAATTTGCGGAAGTGAATATGAAGCTTCAAAGTGAGATTCGACTAGAATTAACTTTTTCGTTGGTTTATCTACATACTAAGAGTTTATCCCCTCTATGTTTTAAATCCTTTAAAATAATCGAGAAATATTGATTACACTTTTTTGATTTAAACTGAAGGAAATACTTATTTGATTAATTAAAGCTTTTAGACGTCCTGAATAAATTTTAATAAAAATTCGCCGGAAATATTAAAAAACTGAATTTTATCACATTTTTTAATTAGAATGAGTTGAGTACTGAGATTTTAAGAAAATGCAAAAGTTTAAACAAATTCAGAGAATTTGAATGAAAATCACTCGATATAAAATTTTATCCTAGCAGAAAGTATTAGATATTTAGTAAATTTTGTCCCCATTTTCGTTATTTCGACCCACTGTGATGAAATCGATTATTCGCCATCTTGTTTGATTTGACGTCAACAAAAAGTTACATCCGGCAACGTCATTGAAACGGCTGACGAAAGATCAAAGGAAATTCGCCGGCTGTCTTCTCTTTACATTATATGCTTTTTGGTTTGACCTTAGACAAGGAAAGAAGAGGACAGATAACATGGGAAAAAGCCTGTTACCAGCTGCCACATAAATTACTGGGTAACTTCAATAAATTAATTGAAATTATAATTAATAAATAATAATTAATAAGTTAAAGTAATTTTCAGTCGTAAAATAATATAGCCATTTTATAGGTAGAGCATGAAAAATATATTACCTACGCCTCTGTTGAATGACTCTCCTTGAAGAAGATTTACGGCTTTATTGATTATTTGATGACTGAAAATATCCAAGATTGGGTATCAAATTACTCTCGATAATTAAATAAACATCCCTACCATGATATCCTCAGAGGTAACACAATGTGTACATTATGCATTATTATTAAAACAAGAAATATGCAAATAAACTACAAGGTCAACAGACAATAATTACCTGTGAAATAAAATTCCAGGCTCCTTCTTCTCACTTCGACTCTTGCAACCATATACCGAACAATTTACCATTATGAATCTTAGATTTTATCTCTCTTTGTTCAAAAGCTCACAAAATAACTGCAAAATCGCACCGTCACAACAATAGGTTTGTTTGCCACATAAATAATGGTCGCCGCTCTGAAAAGGCTTCAATTTCAGTACATTGGCTTAATGTCATGCGCGGTAACCTTACTCTTACCTAATCTAAGGGTTTGACAGACAAAAAGACGATATAAGCTAAGACAGTCGTTTCCCATTTCATGACCACCTTTGCCCAATATCTCGATAGAACTTGCTGTCGAATGAAAAATAGCCCCAAGTAGGCTATGCGCCACCATATTACGTCGTGAATCAACAAAACTGTCAAAGTCAAAATTATGTCCAGGGCCTACTACTAATAAAATTATATATTTGTTATTATTTTGCTTAGTAACGGAAGGCATAAGCAGATACCACGGCAATGCCAAAAGTATAACGTGATCGAAAACCATTGAATTTAGGTATGAATCTCTAAACTCTTGTTATATAATCAAATTATAACCCTCTACTGCTTGTAACCTAGATAGATGTACTGCTAAATTCTGATTTGAAATTGGACGCGTTGTTGTCATTCAATTTTAAGATAAAAATACTCGACAGATGGCGCTGTACGACAAATTGCTATCAAATTAACACGTTGACTGCCAAGCAAAAAAATTAATTTTTTCCTGTGATGCCAAATGTAACAACTCGTTTATTGGGGTTATAATTAACTATCCTTGCCTATAAAACAGACATATTATTCAAATTTTAATTAATTTTTACGCTTTTTACAAGCTGGTCCCATGGGACCAGCGTGGCTCCTGATGCCAAGGAAATTATAGCAAAATTCGTCTGTGGCGCTGCTGGTTCCGTCCCGTCGCCTTGATTTACGCGCCAATAATCTATTGACAACTTTTATTTACAATTTCCGTGGTAAATGCCTTTATATTACATAAACAGGTTGATGCTTCAGTTAGTGTCAGTTTTTGTCGAGTTATTCACAGTTTTATTATTCATATTGGTCCAATTGGACCAAAACAATATAAAAATTTAAAAACCATGTTTAGAGATATTTTCCCTGACGCCATGCTGGTTCCCTGAACACTATAATTAGGTACGTTACAAAATCGACTAGCGGCTCCACAGGCGACCAAAAACCTTGCGGGTTTCAGAAACCAGCGCAGCTCCTAACGAGTCATTTCAGCTGGTCCCATGGGACCAGCGTGGCAGTCAACGTGTTAAGAATTACCAAATAAATAAACTATAATCAGATGTATACCTTGAAGTTCGGTCAACACCAGTCTTCGTAATAATTCTACCAGCACCACCTGCAAACAAACACCTAGGCTAGCTCGGCTAAGGGTGGTACCTGGATATGGAATTAAATCAAAATAGGTTAAAGTTCAAATCGGGGTTGGACGCCACCAAGCTTACTTTTGTTGGCTAAGGTCTATCCATGTTAATATGGACACAGTAAAAAAAATTTGGAAATAAAAGAAACGGAGTACAAACTCAAATGTCAAATTAACTAAATAATTACCTGTCGTAATCTACGCTACCTGCACAGTTACCACTCAAGATCCAGTTTCTCAAATTCACACAAAATAATGACAGAAAAGTGAGGCCAATACTTTTATTCTGGAGTAAATATAAGAGCAATCTCCTCTAGCCTTATAAGAGAATTCCCTGGGTTGAGAGAACCCAGCTACCCCGTAGTGAAATTTCGAAATGACCCAGTCTACTGTCTAACTAGACACAACCTCTTGTCAACTTGACAGTCTAATTTAGAATTTTGAAAGGTATCAGGTAAAGGTTATAAAAATTTAGAAAATTCACTTTTCCCGGACTTTATCACATAAACTATTCTAAGTTAATTCTACTCGGTTAGAAGCCCGAGTTGCAAGCTTCAAGCAGAACCGTATCCCTCAAAATGCTATATTACGTTATAATATCAATGCCATACTAAAGGAAAAAAATTAGAATTAATAAACTTCCTCGGTTATAATATGCGCTAGAGATTATCCATAAATCTAGTACCCGAAAGAAGAAAGTAATGGAACTATGCCGGCGTAGCTACACTTCACAAAAGGTATTATAAATATACTCTAGTGAATTGAGATAATTGTTAATACATACTAAAGAAAAATATTAAGGCGGTTAAAAATACTGTTTGAGTAGGTACTAAATTTTGTTTTAATTTCAAAGTATTTTTTTCTTTTTTTTTTATGGCAGTGGCACACACATTAAAGGGAGATCATATGGCGCTCGACGAGCGGTGTGTGTGCGAAGATGTTGATTGACACGGTTCTTGAATATTTGTAGGTTGTAATTAGTGGGAAAGATATGTCCTGGAAGTAAGTTCCACATTGATGCAGTGCGCCAGACAAAGGAGTTCTGGTAAAGCGATGTTCTAGGTGTTTCTAGTTGTACGACGAACTGGTGCGCTCCTGCCGTCTGTCGGGACTGTCTGACAGGAGTTGCCAGGGGCGGGATTATGCGGGCCAAATCCTGGGAACATCTGCCGTGAAAGTATCTGTAAAACAGAGACATCTCGGCCACCTGTCTGCGATGTTCCAGACTATCCAGATTCCGGGTCAACTCCGGATCGCCGACGAGACGCACAACCCTCTTCGGAATGGAATCCAGCAGCTTTAGGGTATGCTTTGGTGCGGCACCCCAGATATGTGAGCAATATTCTAAGCACGGTCTTATTTGCGCTTTGTACAGCAAGAGCAACTGCTGCGGTGTATAGAGTTTTTTGTTGCGAAATAGCGCACCAAGCTTCTGGGAGGCTGATTTTGCGATGTTAGCAACATGGTCATGCCATGACATATTGCTGTTGACCGAGACACCCAGCAGCCCGATTGCCGAGGATGAAGGAATGGTCGATCCTGCCATAATGATGTCAGGGCCAACCCTCTTAGTAAACGTTGCTGCTTGGGTCTTTGCTGCATTGAACTGGACTAAATTTCGGTAGCCCCAAGTTTGAACTGTCTCCAGGTATTGATTAATTGCTGTAATCTGCTCCTGTCTGCGGTGATGAGTCTCAGTCGCTGGTAAGGGTTTTTCTGATCTAAAGTGGGAGACAAGGGTACAATCATCTGCAAAACTGTAAACAGGATTATTCGTTTCGCTCAGCAGGTTATTAATATAGATGAGAAACAGAGTTGGTGAAAGTATTGCGCCCTGAGGCACGCCCGCGTTGATGGTGAATGTGTCCAAAATGTGTCCATCGACTGCAACGTGTAGGGATCGGTTCTTAAGGAAACTGGCCAGCCAGCTGCAGAGAGAGGCGGGCAGTCCCAAGGACGACAGTTTGTTGAGCAGTCCGTCATGCCAAACTCTGTCGAATGCCTTTGAAATATCCAACGCAATCGCTCGAGACTCTCCGTAGTTTTCAATTGCCCTACTCCATATATGAGTGACATAGGCCAATATATCTCCTGCCGATCTCTCTTTGCGAAAGCCGTATTGATTATCGCTGATTATTCTGTTGCTCTCGAGGTACTTGAGTAGTTAGTTGCTGGTTGACTACACGTTCCATGACTTTGGAGATTATTGGAAGCAAGGCAATTGGGCGATAGTTTGAGGGCGTGGATTTCTTGCCTTTTTTTGGAACAGGTTGCACTCGAGCGACTTTCCAAGAGGTTGGGTAAATCCCTTTTCTGTAAGAAAGAGAAAAAAGCCTGGAAAAAACGGGTGTTAGTTCGTTGGCGCAGTTCTTTAGCACGATGGCAGGTATTCCGTCCGGTCCTGATGTCTTTTGCGTATCTAGTTCTTTAAGGATTTTGCGAATATCCCGGTGGGAAAACTTGATTTCTGCCATGGTAGTGTTGATGTTCGGTATAGTGGGGAGAGTCTTGCCTTGGGGCACGTCTAAGGTAGAGTGCGATGAAAACATTTTGGCGAGCATGTTTGCTTTTTCCTTGGCTGTAGTCGCCGTGCTGCCACGTTCGTCCGTCAAAGGTGGGAGAGACGTTTTTGTAAAGTTGTTACTTACTGCCTTTGCTACCGACCAGAAATTCCTGGAACCACTGGGGCATTGCAAAAGTTTATTCCTGATCCTTTGATTGTGTTTGTCCTTAGTTTCGTCGATCACACGCTTGCACTCGTTTCTCGCTTCGATAAAATAATTGCGATTTTCAGCGGTCTGATTTTGCTGCCAGTACTTATAGGCTTGCTGTTTCCTTCCTACAGCTCTTTCGCATCTTTTATCGAACCAGGGCTTTCCTTTTGATGGTAACTTGATGGAATATGGGATGTATGCTTCCATTCCTGAGGAGATTACTTGCATGATCTCTTCGCAGTAGTCTGACGGGTCGTCAGTGGCAAAGCAGACGTCGAGCCAAGGAAAATCTAGGTAGAACTGCCTTAGATCGTCCCAGTTTGCAGAATTGTAATGCCAGATTTTGCGAGGCAATGGTGGATCCTTCTGTATGGGTGGCAATTCACAAACCGTTGTAATAAGTTTGTGGTCGGAGGTACCTAATGGCGGACCAACTGTAACCTTGTACTGGTCAGGATTGGTGGTCAGAAAAAGATCCAGGAGGTCGGCGAATTCGCCCCTCTCTGAGATTCGAGTTGGTTCCTCTACAAGTTGAGTAAGACCGCAGCTGATGAAGTTAAAACTTCTGGCACAATATTGACTGATAAACGTTAATGTGGATTAAAAATAAAAACTTATCTTGGCAAGGGACCTCGTGTAAAATTATGTCCATAAATTGGCCATCATCTTTCTCTGTAAATCCAACACTAATGAATAGCCTAATTTCGTCAGATTCGAAGTAAAATGTGGTTCTTATTACCCTACAGGGAATCCGCAACTAGAACTCCGCAACTAGGACTGCGTAACTAGAATTCCACGACTAGAACCCGCAGCTAGAACTCCGCTACTAGAACCCTATAACTGGGGTTCACCAAAACCGTGCTGGGTGTCTTGAAGAAATAAATGAGCTTATTGCCATAACGGCGGTTGATAGAAATTACTTCTTCTACAAACTATCCCTCTCTCGAGAGTCTCAAAGGGCTTCCAGCCTATTTCATCTAAAAATCGAAAACTACTCGGGAGCTACTTCTTATTAGAACTGTCATCATTATAAGGTTTCGGCCACGTTTACTAGAAAAGAAGAAGAAAAAGGTTAGACATATAATAAATAGAACTATGAGTAAGATAGATGAGTAAGCAATTTTAACTTTGTAGAAGTTATTTTATTCTTTCTGTACAATTATAGAAAATTATCTAGAAGATTGATGTTTTTCTCAACTCCCAACCATATACTGTAACAGGTTATGGGCCCAGGAGAAGTCAAACTGCGAAAAAATCAAGAATATTTGGAAATTAGAGAACCACTGAAGAAATAAAAAAAAATTAGAAAAATGGCCACATCCACGATTGTACCGTTTCCACAGTTGACTAGCAGCAACTACAATAACCGGAGATTCAGGGTAGAAATATTACTGGAAAAAGAATGTGTCCAAGGTGTAGTGAAGGTAACAAAGGATCAGTATGACAACCTGTCCACTACTGAGAAGGTGCAGCATGACAAAGACGATACGAAGGCAAGGTGTATTATAGTGCAGTGTATAACAGACAAGCACCTGGAATATATCAAGGATGCCAAATCTGCACGTGACATGTTGAAGTCTTTGCAGAATGTTTTTGAAAGGAAAAGTCCTTTAATGAAGTTACATATTATGAAAAGGTTGTTTAAATTAAAATGTACAACCGATGAGCTGCAGGAGCATTTTATGAACGTAGATTCATTGTTGAGAGAGCTAGAAGGAGCAGGAGCTAATTTGGACGAAAGTGACAGGGTATGCTATCTTTTATTGACAATGTCAGAAAAATATGATAATATATAGCAGCTATTTGAAACTCAAATGACTGGTATCACAATGGAGTTCGTAAAAAGCAGATTACTTGATGCTGAACTAAAGTTTAAGGAGAGCCAACCTGAAAAATACAGAGGTGATAACTCGGCTTTTTACATGAATAAGTATAGTCAAAATAATAGATGTTATGGATGCAATGGTGAACATTTTTTATCGAGATTGTCTCAAGAAAAATACAGACAGAGCTCGAGGTTTTTCAAGACATAGTAGAGGAGCACGAAGAGGAAGTAGCTATACTCGAACTAGACATGCAAATCTGTCAAACCAAGAAAATGACAAGGAAATTGCATTCATTGCTTTAAGCAGTAATCTAAATCGGACTACAAAAGGTATGAACTACCTTGTTCTAGACTCTGGATGCACACAGCATATGGTTATGGGAGAAATGGAACCATACATGACAGACATCAAGGAAATTGAGACCATTAAGATTGGAACAGCAAAGGACAATCAGATTTTATATGCAGAAAGAAGAGGAACATTGAAAAGGAAGTGTCAGGCTAAGGACATTAAAATAGATGCTTTGATTGTGCCAGGTATGTCACATAATTTGATTTATGTGTCTAAATTATTAAAGCAAGGTTGCAAGGTTATGTTTAATAATAATAGAGAAGGTAAAAAACAGGCAGTTTTATCTAAAAATGAGTCAAGTTTTTACTGTAATTCAGTTAATGATTTATTTTTATTAAGCTTTGATTTTAAAACACAAAATTGCCAGAAAAAAAGAGTATAACTTGTACGTAGGTGAAAATGTAGATAGAAAACTTTGGCATAAGAGATTGGGTCACATAAATAGGCATATTCTAAGTAAGTTAGGTTTACCTTTTGATAATGATGTTTGTGGCATATAAAAGCGAGGGTGATCAAAACATAATTGATTTCATAAAATTAATAAAAACTCAACATGGGCTAAAAACGCAAAGAATTCGTGTAGACGATGGCGGGGAATTTGTAACGAATGATTTAAAATATTTCTGTAGAAATAAAGGTATCGAGTTGGAGTACACGATGCCATATCCTCCGCAGGAAAATGGTGTATCAGAACGTATGAACTGAACAATTATGGACAAGGTCAGAGTAAAATTCGCTGATACGAATTTACCAAGAGAATTATGGGGCGAAGTAGTTCTATGTTCAGCATATGAAATAAACAGGTCGCCTACAGAAGCCAACAATGGAGAAACACCGGGTATGGCAGATGGTATGGTAAAAATGATTTGCCAACACTAAGAATTTTTGGGAGCCAGGCTTGGGCTGTAATTTTACCTATACAAAATAAGCTTGAGAGAAGAGCACAATCGTGTATACATATAGGTTACACTGGTCATGGATATAGATTGTGGGATTATGAAAATAACAAGATTATTTGCTCCATAGATGTCAGATTTAATGAAAACCAAATTAATTATGATGAAATAAAGAAGAAAAGAACAGAAGATGAAGAAAAACAGATAACAATACAGATTATTGAGGAGGTGAACGATCTACAAGGAGGCATAAATCAGATTGAAATAGAAATACAAGAAAGTGATACAGAAGAAGCAATTCAACAGGAAGAGTCAGAAAGTTCAAGCTCAGAAAGTTATGAAGAATGTATAGTACCGACGACCGAAATTACTAGCAGAGGAAGACCAGTAAACAAACCGAAGCATCTAAGTGAATATGAAACCTACATGGCATATTGTCTGATATCATCTAGTGAGGAAGATCCTATAGAATACAAAGAAGCAATAAAAGATAAAGAATGGGAAGAAGCAGTTAAGAAGAAATTAGAGTCACTTGAAAAATTAGAAACATGGAAGGAGACAAAGCTACCAGAAGGAAAGAGAGCAATTCAAACAAAATGGGTATTCAGAACGAAAGAAGATGGGATTAAGAAAGCTAGAGTCGTAGCAAAAGGATTTCAGATAAAGGAGGTGAATCCCTTTCAACCAGTATACTCTCCAGTAGCAAGAACCTCAACAATAAGGCTTCTTTTATCGATTTCACTGCAAAACAACTGGAAGGTAAGACAATTAGACATTCCTACTGCTTTTCTGAATGGATTTTTGGAAAGTGAGGTATATATTTATGCAGCAGAAGGATTAAAAAGTAAAACCCCTATATTGAGACTAAATCGAGCGCTCTATGGGTTAAAGGAATCGCCCAAAGTGAGGAACGACACGTTCAATGGTTTTGCTTTAAAAAATAACTTTGAAAGATCAAAATATGACTGTTGTCTATATTACAATGGAAAGATATGGATTCTGATTTACGTGGACGATATATTATTAGTTGGAGAGCAAAAATATATAGGAGAAATTGTAAAACTTCTACAGAAGTACTTCAAAGCAAAAGATTTAGGAGAGATCAAAAATTTCCTGGGTATGAATATAACAAGAACAGAAAATACACTGAAAATTGATCAGTTCAAATTTATAGAAAAGTTATTGAAAAATTTTAAAATGGAAAATTGTAACCCAAAGGCAACACCAATGGAGAAAGGTTTTCAGAATAATGAGGAAAGCAAGATACTTACAGACATATCCTATCGACAGCTTATTGGAGGATTAATGTATCTAACTACAACTACACCTTTTTTAATTGTAATTCAGAAATTCAAAGTTTAATTTCAGATAAGGGAACATGTATTTCAGAATAGGAACTTGTAATTCAGAAAAGAGAAATTGAATTTAAGAATCGTAAATTTAATTTCAGAATAGGGAAAATGAAATTCAGATTAGGAAGTTGAAATTCAGAAAAGCAAAATTGTTAATTCAGAATAGTAAATTGAAATTCAGAAATTGTAAATTATAATTGTATTTCAGAAGGTGTAAATTTAATTTCAGATAATGGAATATACATATAATTCAGAATAGTATAATGCACCTCACGATACGCTATGTACAGAGTGTGAGAATGTCGCATTGCATCTCGAATGTCATAACGATAGATAAATGACATAACACTTTTACGTTAATCAAATTTAATAATATCGTTCTTTGCATCTTTATAGTAGAAATACGAAAAAGTGATAAATAATGGAGGTGAAAGATAAATGTGCAATTTGTAGAATATCTATGACAAGAAACCCAGTCGTTAGATTGTTGGCGTGCAGGCATCTTCTACATGCCTAATGTGCAAAGCCTTTAAGGGAACCAACTTGCCCTATTTGCAGAAGTGAGTATGAGGAAAAGGTAGAATTTGCTAAAATCATTTATAAAAAAAACTCAAATCAAGACAGACAGCGAATAACAGCATGCGCAAACAAATGAGATGATTGGGTAACTCTAGCTCAAACTTTGGGTGTAAAATATAAAACTGCATTTCACTGGGTACGATCGGGAAGAGAGTATGCTTAAAAAGAGTGGAAACAAACTTAAAGTTTTAACTAATGAACAAATAGATTTGTTGATATCATGGGTTGAAGAAACCTGTGATATAAGAATTAAACAATTACAAGCGAAGTTACAGGCAGAATTTAATAAGCCTCTCTCCAACACAACCATTGTAAATTATTTGGAAGAAAGAGTATTCACTATGAAACAAGTTTATACAGAACCAGTCTCTATGAACACTACAGAAAATAAAATTAAACGTACTGATTATGTGCGGTCACTTAATAATTTTGTCCGCCAAGGCAAACAAAAAATTGTTTGGGTCGACGAGACAAACTTCAACTTGTTTTGTCGACGATCTCGAGGACGTTCCAAAGCTGGTTGTCGGGCAGTTCAACAGCTTCCGTCAGCTCGAGGTCAGAATATTCATGTAATTGGTGCTATTTCTGCTGCTGGTGTGGTAGCAATGGAACGGAGAAGCGAGTCCTTCACGACGCTCTTAGCAAATGAGAGGATCCAGAGACTAATGAGGACATGGGAAGAATTGGGCAATCGCTTGTCTGATTTAGTCATTGTGTGTGATAACGCTCCCTGTCATTCTAGGCTACAGGTTGTTATTAATGAAACGGAAGTTACTTTGTTAAGATTAGCTCCGTATTCGCCAATGCTGAACTCGATAGAATCAATTTGGTCAAAATTAAAAATGGGGGTTAAAACCAATGTTAGAGACCCTGAAGTAGCGGCTCTAGGTACTCAAGAGCAGAGGTTGCAATATTTGGAGCAAATCATTGTCATAAGTAAAGAGACAATAATTATGGGAGGCGACTACGTACGTGCAGCCCAACACTCAACCACATTCCATGCCGTAGCGCTAGCATTAGAAGATATGCCAGTTGGTCAGTGAATGTTTAAGTTGCGTATAATTAAGATATCTATGTACTTATTTTTAGGTCATTTTATTATATTATATTACTTTTTTAACCTTTGTTATAAAATGCAATTATGTGTAGCGTTGTTATGTTAAATGTGACTTTATATTAATTTTCTAAGCTTATAGGTACTGAATAAAAACTTAATTTTTCAATATTGAACCGCAAAAAACATTAAAACAATTTTAGTATATGAAACTCTACTGGTGATAAAGTAATAAACGGGGATAGTAAACCCCGCTATAGAAGATAAGAATTTAAAAAAAATACTCATAGGTATTTACTGATTCTGAATTACATGTTACCAATTCTGAATTACATTTTGTTATTCTGAATTACAAATTCCAATTTCTGAATATTATGTTCCTCTTCTGATTTTCAAATCCCATATTCTGATTAATAAATTCCTATTCTGAATTACAATTTCCATCTTCTGAAATTTAATTTCCCTTTCTCAATTACAATTTCCGCTTTCTGAATTACAATTGAAAAAGGTGTAGTAGACCAGACATTGGTTATGCTGTTTCCCACCTTAGTAGATTCTTAGATCGACCACCAAACGAAACCTGGAATGCTGGAAAACGAATATTACGGTATCTGCAAGGTACAAAAGATATGGGTTTAATTTATTATAAGAATAATACTGGAACAGGACAAAAATTAAGAGGATACTCAAGTGCTGATTGGGGAACTGATAAGAATGAAAGGAAGAGTGTTAGTGGTTGCGTGATATTATATGGTGAAAACCCAGTATTATGGTTCTCAAAGAAGCAAAGCAACGTCGCACTGTTTTCAGCTGAAGCGGAGTACGTGGCAGCGGCTGCTTCTGCTCAAGATCTTATGAATTTAAAGGGGATTTTAAAAGATTTTCAGTTAAAAAATGAAACTATTTTATTTTGTGACAATAAAAGGGCTAAACATATCGATATAAAGCATCACTATTTAAAAGATTTGGTGTTACGGAAGGATATTAGTATGGAATATGTATCAACAGATCAAAATTTAGCAGATATTTTGACAAAGTCTTTAAGTAAAGATACATTTATTTATCTTAGGAATAAGATAAGTATAATTTAAAATGTATTCATATTATTCATATTTGCGATTTTTATATAAAAAATTTAAAAATCGAGGAGTAGTATTCGAATTGTCATCATTATAAGGTTTCGGCCACGTTTACTAGAAAAGAAGAAGAAAAAGGTTAGACATATAAGTAGAACTATGAGTAAGATAGATGAGTAAGCAATTTTAACTTTGTAGAAGTTATTTTGTTCCTTCTGTATAATTATAGAAAAGTATCTAGAAGATTGATGTTTTTCTCAACACCCACCCATATACTGTAACACTTTTCACCCAGGGAATTTTCTTCGGCTAATGACAAAACAAAAGCCTCACAGAATCAACAACAACCGTTACTTCTGTTTTCCCTCATCCTACTAGATTAATAAACAGGAAAAAAATCTGTAATCACGTCAAAAACTATCGACTGTCATTCAACTAAAATCCTTAAATGACAATTTGAATAATGCTCAACTGCTGTCAGAATACTAGACAGGTTCGACCTTATCGAAAAAAAAGACAATAGAGATGATTAACCAAACGATATTCCTTCCTAAAATGACTTTTATAAATAGAAGAATTTCCACCCGTAACACTCTTAGGATAAAATTTGTAATAGTGTCGTCTACAACATCGATTGCTATGTACTTATGCAGCCACTCTTCCGTCCATCGTTGGACATATGGCACTTAGCTGAAGTCTATAATATGGTTGAAAAATAATGCAAACGGAATAACAGTTTTGACAGAGGCACGATTTTGCCTTCCGCCATATATTTGTTGCCAAACAAAGCGGCTCGGGCCCCAAAAATATGGCAAGGAAATTTGCATAGCACATGAAATATGAAACTCAAGCTGTAAATTTGTTAGAGAGATGACGCGAATTTGTTTTTTCTTTATTGCTTCGTCTCCGGCCTCCAGCGAGTATAAAAAACGTCCCATAATCCACCTTTTGTCTGTGTCAGATCGTCAATAAAGAAGGCTAAAACAAAGCTACGCATATGATTAGTAAATAAATAAATAAATGCCGTAAACAAATTTGACCCGAAGAAGGAATTATCATTCCCGATTGCGTGTGTATGTTTCAATGTTTCGTTTCTTCCCACCCCCACAATAGGACTTCGAACATTAAGCGGTGGGTTTCGTGAAAGATTTATTGGGCCGCGACCAGGCTAGTTGCTCGCACAAAACAAGCACATTTGCCGACGATTCTGTGCCCGGAATACCAAACACTTTAATTTGCGGAGCTCGTAAGATTACCGGACACACTGACGGCATTAAACAAACGCCGGGCATTTCAAATTCGTTATTTATTTATTCGACGGGATTTTCGTCTTTCCATAAAGTAGAATTGATGAGTTTCGACTACTGGGAACGAACTTAGCTTAATAAATCGTCTATCTGTCAAATGATCGAGAATGTTTTTTTCGCTACTTATCTTCTAATTGAAATGAAAAAATTGCGATTTCTACATCAGGCGATTGTCCAATTTAAAATCACTTAACCTTGTTTCACAATGATATTTCATTTTCAGCCTCCCCTGTATATTATTTTGTATTTTCTTAATTAGCAATATGCCGTATGGAACACGTTACATTCTCCCAACTTAATTTAATCTCTATTATTACGACACTCGCCATAGACGTAGGTAATAGTTACCATTTAATATTCATCGCAGAGTATAATTATTATCAAAAAACATGACGTGTCTGGAACGTCGCTACAGTCATCTCTTATTAAATAACAGAAAATGTAAGCTACTTTCTTATAAATGGTTAGCTTCGAATCATATAATAATTCTCCTATTTCTGACGTAGGTACTAATTATGTCATTGACACAACGTCTCTTGGATGTCGATTTTATTTACCTTGATGGATTGAAAGCACAATTTACTTACTTCGGACGTCTTAGTTGCGTCGATGATATGACGTCAACAAGATCACGTCATTTTATCTAAGATAAGTAAGTCAATCGGTTCTAACTTGTTGTAAGGGAACAGGGAACGCGGTCTAATTATTTCTAAGGTTCAAGTTACGACGAATACCTTACCTCTCTTGAACGTTGATTAAATAACTTATATAGTTTAATAGTAAATATAAGTTCCCTTGGGCTTCGATGAAGTTTAGTCTATCCAAAATCAACTCTAAACACCATATTAAATACAACTTTGTCTCTGAGCATTAGGTTTTTAGTAATTCTAATAATAACCATCTAAAATTTGGTTTTTGATTTTTTTTTTATATTGTAATCTACTAAAAAGCATAAGCTACTAAACAAATATCACCCTGTCGCAAGTTTGAACTTGAACTTGGAGATTGTTATATAAACATTAAAGGCAAACTGTAAACAACGCGAGCAATCAACGGGAGCGACTTTGAACCTTATGCATGCAATGATCATCACTTTGTTTTATATAAATACGCTACCGAACCCTCAGTTCGGCAGACTTAGTCTCACCTCCAGCTCCCAAGGTTAGTCACTTGACGACTGCCTTCTGGGTTCTATCCGCTCCTAGAGTTAGTCATACGACTGCTTTAGGTTCAATTCCTTTCCTACCCAACCTGGTACCGGTTAGTTACTTGACGACTGCTAGGACCAGGGGTTGCACGACCTCCATAGTAAAGTCTTGACAAGAAGTTTGTCAGAGTGTTTAGAAAGACAAGTGTCTAAATAGTCAGTTAAAAAGATTAGTGAAATCTCTTAGTGCTCTTAAATAAAACCGAACCCTTAAGAAAAACTATAAATTATAAGACAGTAAACAAAGACCTATAAACAGTACCTCAAACGAGAAAACATGCGCACCGTAGTAATCGGGTATAATAGAATCTCATTTTTCTGACCAATAATTGTTGTTAAAGTTTTATCGTTAATACATTGTTATTGTTATAAACTAAACGTGCTTACTTTATCATCTCTTCTTACCCCACGTAACGCGATCCCGGTCTACCTCAGTTACCCCCCGGCACGCTAAACAAGGCGTGTCCTCACGAGTAGAACATCCAGTGGTAGATTAAAGGAAGCATTGAGATCCCGTCATTGTACTAATCGCGACGAGGCTCTTCTCTGAGAAGTTATTCTTTAAATAAACGCGCTACCCCCTAAGCTACTCGTGACAATATATTTGAGGCTTTATCTGCAATTTTGTCTTTAAGCACTAGATTTTACATAATTTCGACTGTTAACATTGTAATGAATTTCTGCTCATTCGCCAATTTGTAAGAATAGTTAATTTATTTAATTTTAAATTAATTTAAAAAAGAGAAAGGACAGGTTTTAAACCAACTTATACCGCTAATTAATTCATTATTCAGGAAAGTATCCTGTGAACCTCAGTTCGACATAGGAGATTTTAATCGACAACTTGAAAATTTACTGGTTACAGCAGATATAATCAGAGCTTAAATTACAATTTTAAGTTCAACAAAAATTATAAATAACTATGGTTAAATAACACTATAAATAATTACTGTTACTCAAGATATTTCTTTTCTTTACTTTAAGATATGAAATTCCAAAGAAATTATAATTGAAATTTAAAATTCAAAAGAAAATTGTGAAACTTGTCCAAACAGTGGCTCTCGGCAACTTCAAATAGAAAATAACTAGATTTTTATGATAAATAAGAAAATCGAGATATAACCTCTCTATAAATGAGTCTTATTATAACTCAAAATAAGTAATTTCTACTACTTTTTTTAATATGACCCTTGGCACATAAACGATAATTGAAAAAATGGAAAAAACGAGGTACAACCTCTCTTTAAACGAGTCTTATGACTCCAGATAAGTAATTTATATTACTTAATCTATATATATGGCCCTTGGCACATAAACAATAATTGAACGTAAATTACGTCTCAATTAATTAAAGATAAAGATAAGATAATCACTATCTCGCCTTGAGATAGGAACTTAGATAAACGATAAGGGAAAATAAACCAGGTAAATTTACACACGTGTACTTAAACCTCTCATATATGTAAATTAATGTCGGTACATCATTGATAAAACGTGACACGGTAAGTGCTAATAATTATATGCTTCGCTTGATGTTACAAATAAACTGAAATATTAATGAAATAAGCCTGAAAAGAAAAAAATATTAAACTAGCAATATTATGAGAGAAAATTCGAAGGAATTCTACAGAAAATTCAATTTACTACCTTTACAGGAAAATATAAAATCCGCTCTGAGAATCTCCCCAATAATACTGTCCAATCTAAATGAAAATACGTAAAATAATATGTGTGACCGTTAAACGATGAAATAATTTCGTTCTCTTTAATTTTGGATTAAACCATTATCAAACTACACAAATTTGACCAGTAAGATACGCAATTATCCACCAAAAAATCGGTATTCAAACCTAAAAGTCACCACAAAAAATTAAGATTGTTGAAATCGTCAATCACTCGAAAGTGCAATATAAAAATGCTAAATTCTCGCTTTAGCTGAATATAATTAAGTGAATTGGGAACAGTTATTACTTATGTATTAGAAAAATGAAAAGATTATTGAAAAATATGCAGGATGAATAAAATATTTTGAGATCAGAAAATTAATAACACTTACCGCGTCAAACGTTCTCACCAAAATTACACGACCTTTCTTTCAAAATTTGTACGTTCTACCTATTCTGACTTCCGATGCCCGGATCGGGCAATTTAAAACATGTGGCAACCGTTGTAGGAAACCCGGCGTCAAATTAACGAAACACTCAGCATACGCTAAATGTAGCAATCTATTGTAGATTATATGCTTAAATTACAGGTATTGAACAACGTACTACGCCCTTCAATTACCAAGTATACTAGATAAGCCCGTTTCCGAACAGAATGATGGTATTCACTCAATACAGAAATCTGCAATGACACAATTCTGTAAATTATGGATATAAATCTGCGTACCTGTTCTTCTTAAATAGTTAATTGTGCGAAATATATCCATTCACCGATAGGTGTCACTGCCGATTAATAGAGCGAGCATCGAAAACCATTGATAAATAGATAGAATTTAGTGGAGCGGAATAGCAGGATATTTGTTAACTTATATTCCGTTACAACATGAAGTTATATTTTGGCCTCTAAACACGTTATTTTACATGATTTAAACTCTAAATGAAAGAATCTTTCTCTACACTTTAAATATTAAATAATTTCGAATCTAAACATGAATAATTTGCGCTCAAAACACGATATGTTGCAACCCTAAATGGAAGATTTTTTACTTTAAACTTTAAATTTAACATAATTTCGACTCTAAATAATATGAAATTATAATTTTGCGTCTAAACATGAAATTTTACATGATTTAAACTTTTTTTTTCTCTAAGCTTAAAATTTTACATTATTTCGACTTTAAACATGAAATTATAATTTGGCTTCTAAATGTGAAATTTTACATGATATCAACTCTAAATTCGAGATTTTTTTCTTTAAACTTTAAATTTTATATAATTTCGACTCTAGACATGAAATAATTTGGCTTCTAAACATGAAATTGTACATGATTTCAACTCTAAATGCGAAATTTCTTCTTTAGACTTTAAATGTTACATAATTTCGACTCTAAACACGAATTTTAAATTTGGCCACGAAATTTTACATATTTCAAGTGCAAGATTTTTTCTTTAAACTTTAAATTTTATATTTCGACTCTAAACATGAAAGTATAATTTGGCCTTTAAACACAAAATTTTACATCATTTCAACTCTAAATGCCAGATGTCTTCTTTAAACTGTAAATTTTACATAATGTCGACTCTAAACATGAAATTTTAATATGGCTCTAAACACGAAATTTTATATGGTTTAAACTCTAAATGCGAGATTTTCTCTCTAAACTTTAAATTTTTTCTCTACGCTAAAAATTTTAAATAATTTCGACTCTAAACATGAAATTATAATTTGGTCTCTAAATGTGAAATTTTACATTCGCTTAACTCTAAATACGAGATTATTTTCTTTAAATTTTACATAATTTCGACTTTAAACATGAAATTATAATATGGTTTCTAAACACGAAATTGTACAGGGTTATCCAACGAGGACTAGACAAGGCGATTTCTTGACTGTCCCTGTACTTTTATAAAAAAAATAAATAGCCATCTTATGTAATTTTCTCCCGCGAATTCGGATATGTTCAGCAAAAACAATTGAACATCAAATAAAAGTGCTAGGGGTCACTTTGATATTTTTTTAAATGGAACACACATATATTACTACATTTTTGGACTCTCTAGAAAAATCTAAACACATTTTGTGTATAATATTCTATATCTACCTATTTTTAGCTGTTTACGAAATATTGACAGTTTCCATAATCGAATGACAGTATCTTCGAATTTAACCTGCGGCTAAAATTAACCGGAACTTTTAAACCTCCAGTTAAATTCAAAGTTACTAACATTCGATAGCTTATGAAAATCCAAGATAGGAATGTGCAAACCGTTTTCTTTGATCTCGTGTCGTTTAGATTTTAGAGCCTGTCAAAGTGTCATAATGCCCGACTTTCAACTGTCAATATTTGGTAAACAGCTAAAGATAGGTATAGGATATTATACACAAAATGTGTTTAGATTTTTCTAGAGAGTCCAAAAATGTAGTAATATACAGGGTGTTCCATTTAAAAAAACATCAAAGTGACTCCTAGCACTTTTATTTGATGTTCAGTTGTTTTTTGCTGAACATATCCGAATTCGCGGGAGAAAATTATATAAGATGGCTATTTCAGTTTTTTTTTTATAAAAGTACAGGGAATGTAAAAAAATCACCTTGTCTAGTTCTCGTTGGATAACCTTGTACAGGGTGGCTCGAATTCGTGTCTATGTATGGGGAACTCGAAAACCGTAAGAGATACAGTGTAGGTCAAATTAAGGCAAAATTGCGCATTTAGGTGCCTAACAATATGCCGTTTAGATAGTATTAAAATTCCGAGTATTTACGGAGATATCCGAAAAAAAACCGAAATTTTGAAAAATCGTTTTATTTTTTTCCTGGGCTTATTTAAAAACGGATTTCAAATTGAATTACACTTCTGCATTGCCACTTTTTCCGCTCTATCCAATGATGGTATCCAGTTTGAAATCCGACGTTTCGTCTTCAAGGGATCATCATCAACTTTCTTTTTTTAAATACGAACTTTAATTTTTGTTAATCGTTTTTCAGATGGTATTGGTGTTATTAATATGATTATGTGTTTTTATTTTTTAACTTTTTTTTTTATTTTTATTATTGTTTTTTTAATTATATATTTTGCTTTGGCGTAATTTTA
>MU188736.1:0-28727 GCA_016904865.1 Pissodes strobi
ATTAGGATCGATCATCCTTACAGGTAAGTCGATCAATCCTTTAATTAGTTGGTCGATACAAATAATTTTAGCATTTTATGCCAAATGACATAAAATTAATTTTTCGATAGTAACAATCTATAATAACGTTCATTGTTTCACATAAGCTAATAAAATTTCGTAAATCGAATTTTCATTGGAGAAAATGAGTATTGTCTAAACTTAATAACACGTGATATTATAAGATATTTTATAGAAATATGGATGTAGTAGAGCATACGCAATATTTATAGTTAAAACAAACAAAGTCGTTGTTGTATCGTGACCATTTAGTTCGGGAAGCAAATAAGAATGAACCTGAAGATATGGGCGTTGCTGTTCACGACGACTTTACTGGGCGTTTTGCGCCTGTCCAATTCTTCTCATCTTTTCGCATTGGAAGATACTGATAGGAGATATACGACCGTGAGTTGTAACCCTTGTTATAAATTGAATTATGGAGGTTGTCACAGGGTAAAGGGCTGTAACTGTAAGTAGAATTAAAAACGATTAATTTCAAAATGTATTTTTTGGGCTATTCAACTTATCTTAACTTTCTTTCCTATCAGTAGACGGGCTCGGTAAAAAGAAGAAGATGAGAAGGAGGCACAAAAGTGTCAGGCTCAAAAAAAGGATTGAACCTTAGAAACTAGCGGCGAGATCTGACCAGAGCTACTAATGTCTAATAAAAGTAAGATTAAATTATTAAAATAACCTGCTTTTATTTTAAGAAAAATTATAATAATAAGTAAAAATAAATTATTGTTGTACGAACATGATCAATTATCACTATTCGGATGTGCTAGAGATATTGATATTATCTTACTAAGGCGGCAAATAATTATTGTGAAAATGCCGCACACTCGCTCAATATTTTTTAATTTTTACGCTACTTAGGATAATTTGAAAAAATATCTATTAAGCATTAGTATTTAAATGAAAAAAGCTATCGGGATTGAAATTACATATTTTTTAATGTTACGTCAACATTCAGCAGTCTCCATTTCATCAATTATTTGTTACTATGTCTGCAAACCAAAACAAATTCAAATATAATTTTGTAAATTAAGTGAATTGAAGCAATTTAATAAAACTTCTCAACTTTCTGCGAAAAACGATGCTTTCATTTAAGACTGGTTCTACTCACAAATAAATATTTGTCATCAAAATATTTCTCAAATGCCATTTGTAAGTTGAATGCATTAAATAGAAGTTAAAGCAATTTAACAGGACGTCTGACTTTTTGATAAATGCCTGTTTGCTTCTAAGACCACTTCCATAGTGTTACATACAAATAAGTAGTTGAAGCACGTTGAAGTCTTAAAGAAAATCTAGCAATTATGGACTGATCAAACACATACAACCAAGGAGTTGAAGCATGCTGAAGCATTTATGAGGATAGAGTAAGCGCTTTTACAGTGGAATAATAATTATAGTTACTGGTAGTAATGAGCAAATGCAAGACCAAGACCAGTTTAGTTTTGGTCCTGGTCTTGGTCTTGCAGGGTCCAGGGTCTTGCTCCAAGACTCTTGAAGTCTTGCACTTTTTTGGTAGATATTTTTCAAACAAAATTGAAAAAAAATCAAGTCATTTAAAGTAATGTGATGAAATTGATCAGTTGAGCGTCAATTTATAATGAAAACTAGCTCAGTCACCAATTTGTAGCGAAAGTTAATTTATTTAATTAAGTATGGCATTGCGCGCCATTTTGTATGCATGAGACTCGTTTTAATTTTCCTTAGGGGGTGGATTGTCTCTCTTATTAACTGAAATTTGTTTGGGCGCCAGAGTTCCTAGAGACAATGCGAACTGAATATGAATACTTAAATATCAATAACTATAAAGATAAGAATATCAGAAATTTGCCCTTTTAATTCGTGTCTCACAGACCTCAATCTTGCGATAAATTAAACAAAGGAATTCATACAACAATATATTAATTTTACAATTAATTTACAAATATTAGTGATGGTATCATGTGAAATGAAGATTATCAATATAATTAAATTACAAATATAATAGATGAAATTATTTGAAATAAAGTTTATGAATAAATTTACTTAGTGATGAGAATTAAAAATAGAAGATTAAAAAAAAATTAATTATAACAGATAGTTGGTATTTACAATAAATTTATCTTCTGACTGACTGATACTTAACTTCGTTCAGTTATTCTGTAACCATGCGATCGTATTGGGACCGCCACTGGAACCGCTTCTGTATGTTCCCAAGTTCAATTGAGTTAGGGTTATCAAGGACCAATAGGTGATCGATGTGATGATTCCCACCAATTTCCATGGTACAGCTGTCGTCGGCGCCTCAAACCAGTCGTAACGTGAAATAGACAAGTCTTTGATCAACGTGTACTGCTAATTAACTAATATTCAAGGAAATATCATGTGAACATCAGTGACACTGCTGAACATGAGAAAGTAATCAACAATTTGAAAATTTACTGGTTAAAGCAGATATAATCAAAACCTCGAATTACAATTTTAAGTTAAACAAAAATTATAAATAACTACTGTTACTCAAGATATCCTTTTTCTTTACTTTAAGATATGAAATTCAAAAGAAAATTATGGAATTACGTTCCAATTCAGTGACCCTCGGCAAATTCAAATAACTGATAACTTGAATTTAATGATAAATAGAAAAATAGAGGTACAACCTCTTTATAAACGAGTCTTATAACTTCAAATAAGTAATTTCTTTAAATTTTAATTTGGCCCTTGGCACATAAACAATAATTGAGCGTAATTACGCCTCAATTAATTAAAGATAAAGATAAGATAATCACTATCTCGCATCGAGATAGATATTTAGATTATGTTGGGGTTTGGAACCTTCGGCAACATGCACTAAAACAGAATTTTATCAACAATACCTAAACAGAATTTTTTCACTCGACGCGCGATTCGCTAACCATGTCAGCATCATCAGGAGATGATTAAGATTCTTAATCATGTCCTGATAATGCTAACATAGTTAGCGAAACGCGCGTCGAGTGCAAAAAATGCTGTTTCCGTATAGTGGATAAAACTCTGTTTTAGACATTGAGATAAAAGATAAAAAAACAGATAAATTTACACATGTGAGATTAACCTCTCATAAATGCAAATTAATGTCGGTACATCAGTGTTGAGACGAGACAGGGTGAGTGCTAATAATTATATGCTTGATGTAACAAATAAACTGAGAATTTAATTAAATAAGCCTGGAAAGAAAAATTATTAAAACCAGCAATACTACGAGGGAAAATTTGGAGAAATTTAACTGAAAATTCAATTTACTACCTTTGCAGGAATATATAAAATTTACTCCGAGAATTCCCCAAATAATACTGTTCAATTTGAATGGGAATACGTAAAATAATGTGCGTGACCGCTAAACGATGAAATAATTACGTTCTCTGTAAATTTGGACTAACCCTCATTCAAATTACATAAATTTAAATAATGAGAGACCCAATTATTCACCAACAAATCGGTATCCTAACCCAACGGTCACGACAAAAATTAAGATTATTGAAGCTGTAAGCTAATTGAAAGTGTAATATAAAAATGCTAAATTCTTGCTTTAGTCAAATGCGATTAAGCGAATCAGAAACAATTATTAAATTAGTGAAATATATTGCAAGATGAATTAAATATTCCAAGATTAAAAATTAGCACTTATTCGTCAAGCGTCGCCACAAAGATAAAACGACCTCGCTTTCAAAATTTTAAGACGTTGCTCAAATTATGCTTTCCGATGTTTTAATTGGATAATTTGTATCATGTGAGTACCACATTAGGTCACGTAGCGTCAGGCCAAAGAAATACCCAATATACAATACAATACAAATCATTTATTTCCATTAGACAATCATTTTACAGAATTGTATTGGAATAGTCAAAAAAATACCTAAAACTAACGCAGCAAGAAAAAAAAAACCAAGTAACAATTTTTAAAAAATCATCCACTCTATAAAAGCACTTTTCTATCAAAAATGTCTTTAAAGTAAGCTTAAACTGATGGACGCTTTTGCATCTTTTAATATGATTTGAGAGATTATTAAATAAAAGAGGACCAATATTATTTGGTGATCGAGATGCCACTTTTGTCTTACGTAATTTTAGGCGTAAATTTTTCCTATTTCTAACATTAAAATTATGTACATCAAAATTGCGTTGAAATTTAACACTATTATTAAAAACATATAAACAATATCCAATAATAAATAAAGACGGGACAGTTAAGACATTATATTTTATAAAAAACTCTTTACAGCTTTCTGTCGAAGAAATTCCTGCCATGGAACGAATACATCATTTTTGAAGACCAAGAAACTTAGTAGTTTCACTAAAATTAAGTTTATTACCATTTAGCAGAACTTGAAGCTCGTTTATATTTTTTTGTACATTATGGAATCGTAGAAGAGTGGTCTTAATTGGGTTTAAATATAGAGAATATTCTGTAAACCAAGAATTATTTTTTTCAATGAAACTATTACAATTACTCTCCAATACCAAGTCAGATTTATTAGAAGTAATGGCTGAAATGTCATCAGCAAAAGCAGTAAATGAAGCGTTTGTATCTATACTATCAAATTGATTAATAAATAAAAGAAAAAACACCGGACCCAAAATTCATCCTTGTGGAACCCAGTGCTTATATCAACTGTTGATGATGTAAAGTTATTTATATTATTTTTTAAGTCGACATATTGGAGAGAAACATATTGCTTTCTTTCGAGCAAGAACGATTTATACCATTCAAAGGATTGCCCAACAAAACCATATTTCTTTATTACCGATAAAAACTTATTGTGATCCACACAATCGAATGCCCTACTAAGATCACAAAATATCCCAGCAGGGCACTCGCCTGCGTCAACCAGTTCAACAAGCCTCTCATAAAAAGTATGTACTGCTGACATAGTACTCTTACCCTCTGTAAAGCCATGCTGGTTAATTGATAAAATGCTATTATTAATAATATGCTGAAGCAGTCTATTTAGAGCAATAGAGCTTTATTATCAGAAGAAATCATTTCTCATTGACAAAGCAGTACATGACATGAATACATTTAAATATAACAAAATACAATTACAATTAATTCACAATATGTCAACAGTTAAAATCCATTAATCTAAATCACATAAAAAACAAAATTAGTGGTAAATAATAAACCTACACTTATAAAATAAAACATCCATGCATGGACTACTCTAAATTACCCGTCATAAACTCGTCGACTGAATAATAGGCCTTCTCGACCAAAAGTCTTTTAACATCTCTTCGAAATGTCATTAAGTTTGAGACATTCCGAAGTCTCTGTGGAAGTTTATTGAATATTTTTTTGCTCTTATAAAACAACGAATTCTGGATAAGACCAGAAGAAGGAATGGGCAAGTCAATAGTGCGCGCACTTCTTGTATTGTGGCAAGAAGACCTGTCAATATCCGCTGCATGTTTCTTATACATCAGACACACAGTCTCCAATATAAAAATACTGGGTAGGGTGAGAAATCACTGGGCAAGAAACAGAGGCCTACAGGAATCTCTGGGTGCAGCCCGACAAAGATATCTTAGGGCTCTCTTTTGCAAAATAAACAGCGAGTTAAAAATATATTGAGAACAAGATCCCCAAAAGCATATCCCGTATCGAAGATGACTTTCAATAAGCGCGAAATAAGCATTTCTAGCTACCTCTGTATTCAACTCGCTAGATATTATTCTTATTGCATAGCACCCAGACGCAAGTCTCGCAGAAATGTTGGAAACATGCGTAGCAAACTTCAAGGCTCCATCTATATATATCCCCAGAAAACTCACAACATCCGCATAACCTACACTCATGTTATCAATTGAAACATCAACATCATCACACTTAAAGCTGACAACGTTGGTTTTTGAAGCATTAAAAACCAGAAGGTTGGAATCAATCCTTGCCAGATCGCAAAAAAGCCATCAATGTCAATAGAGGGGAGATCGTTGATATATAATAGGAACAACAGCGGCCCCAAAACCGATCCCTGAGGGACACCGGCCGTCGTCACCATAGGCGCCGACACCCGATCCCTCAACACCACTGTCTGAGAGCGATCCGACAAGTAGGACCTGAACCAGTTCAAGGCAACGCCCCTGAAACCATAAACTTCAAGCTTCCGCAACAGTATTCTGTGACTCACGCAATCGAACGCTTTTGACAAATCACAGAACACTGCTGCAGCCGCTTCACCCCCGTTCAGCTGGAGATATAATTTTTCCAAAAAGGAAAAAATGGCATCATTAGTACTCCTAGAGTGCCGAAATCCAAACTGCTCCGACCTCGGAATGGAATGCTTCTCCAAAACGCCAAGGCCCTTCTTTTCACTAGCTTCTCCACAATCTTCGAAAGTGTCGGGAGTAGGGATATGGGTCTGTAACTCGAAGGGTCTCCATGATCCCCACCCTTAAAAAGAGGCAAAACCTGAGCCCTCTTAAGGCAAGATGGAAATGTTCCTTTACAAAACGAGTCATTTATAGAAGCTGCCATAGCCACAAGAGCTTCATCCGGAAGAGCAAGGAAAATTCGCAGTGAAATCTCGCCCCAACCTGATGCATTTTTATTTTTTATTTCCCCAAATATTTGTTTTAGTTCAAAAATGTCAGTCGGAGTCAAATAAAACGAGTCACAGACCGAAACTTTTCTCAGATAATGCAGTGGACTTCCTGGATTATTTATATTTTTTGAAAGTGAGGAAGCGATTGAGCAGTAAAAGGAATTCAATCGGTCCACAGAGATGTAATTGGAGGCCTGCAAAGGACTGCACCCCGCACGCATTTCATTTACGATCCTCCATGCTTCCCTTGGTCTGCTACCTGCAGTATCAAGTCTCTCACCATAGTAGAGAACTTTAGCAGCTCTAATAGTTCTTCCATATACCCTACGATAATTATTGTAGTATGATACAAATAACACTATCAATAGCATATTTACGGATAAAGTGCAAAGCACGCATGTTCCTGGCAGAGATCCTCAATCCCAGTGTAAACCATTTTTTTTTTATTTTTACGTGTACGAAGTTTCAAAGGAAATGCTCTATCAAAAATCCGAAAAAGTGTACCGTGCAACCCCTCAAGTGGATCATCATAGCTCAAGACACCATTCCAGTCCACCCCGCCACACAATCTCGAGAACTTACCATAACCATCCTTGTTATAAATCCTACACCTAGTCCTTCCCGGAGTGGCTCCAAGACTTTCCAATTCAAATTCACACAATACAGCCTCATGGTCAGATAAACCAGCTGATATGACGTCACATTTTACCTTATCAGAAACAAAATTTGAACACACATAGTCAAGACAAGTGGACGACGTAGCTGTTATGCGCGTACCTGTGTCTACATGCATTTTTAAATTAAACGAATTCAACAAGTTTTTCAACTGCTGAACTTCACGCTTATGAGCATCGGCAAAGTTGATATTCAAATCCCCTCCAAGAATAACGGATGCAAGCGGAGGAAGTCTGGAAAGCAATAGCTCAAGTCTGTCAACAAATGCCGGAATATCACCATTGGGAGGTCTGCATAAACAAAGTATAAAGATATTGGATACAGCCACATGAATAAGTGAAAATTCAAATTCCCTTTCCACAGTTAAATTGTTATGCCCAGCAATATTCCCGCACGTACATCTGGCAAAAAGACTCTCACTGACAAGTATTGCAGTTCCGCCGTGCATAAATGTGCTTCTACAAAATAAGGACACCACACAATAATTGGGCAATGATAGAGGTTCACCCTTTTTGAGCCAGTGCTCAGTAAGCAGAATGACATCAGGATAGTA
Source organism: Pissodes strobi (assembly GCA_016904865.1). Classification (NCBI taxonomy): domain Eukaryota; kingdom Metazoa; phylum Arthropoda; class Insecta; order Coleoptera; family Curculionidae; genus Pissodes; species Pissodes strobi. The sequence continues at coordinate 7,837 of MU188736.1, forward strand.
GACCTGTTCCAGAAACAATTCAAATTCATTACATTTGCCTCTAACGGACTGAATGTTTAAAAGAAGTAGTGAAAGATTAAGAGTACCGTTGCGCTCATTCACACTAAAAAAGAACTATGACTGGGATGGCGCGGGAGGGTACTTCCCTCAATAACGGTCGATTGACCCATCCTGATATCCTCCGCCCCCGCACTAACCTCACATTTGTTCGGTGATTCGTACTCTACACTCTGATCATCCCGAACAGAAGATACATCACTGTTATCAATAGACACATTATTTACCCCTCTAAGACCCCTAGAACTATGGAATATCTCATCTCGCAAATATCTAGAGAGTAGAATTTTGCTGCGTAGGAAGGTGCACCAATCCATGATGTTTCCCCCTCATGCATGACGTTATCCATGGAAATAAATAGAGTTTCCCGGAGATTATAGTGAACATATCTCTGAATGCAAGAAATAACCCTGTAAATAAACTGATTAAGTACCCTTCTCTGTGATGCATAAGGAGATCCGGTCAGAATTAGGTTAGTTCCATTAGACAGCAATCTAAGTTTTTTTAAACTATCCTGGTCAACTTCAATTCCCCTGCTCGCGTTTTCACAATCAACAAACACAAGAATATAATCTGACCTTGTCAAGTTTACAGCATATCGCAACGCTATGTCAATAGCCTCAGAAAATAATAACCCAGACTCATACTGACAATTTAAGTCATAACTCGATTGAGTAGCACGCTTTATAAGATTTGCGCACCCTTTAACACTCAGATCATACCCATAATACAAATAACTGGCTTTTTAATATACTCTTTGTCTTTATCTTTATGTCTTTTTTCTTTAAAGATATTAGAAGTCTGGGTGGCCCCCCCCGATGATTATCGGCTTCCATCATTTTTTTTTCTGGTAGACACTCCGGCAGGTAGATTTGGAGAATTCATCTTCAAGGATTCCTTAAGCTTGGATATCTCTTCACAGTACATATATTATTTCCCTTCTCAAGTATACGAATAGAGTCAATCATCTCTCTGTTTATACCAGTCATCTCCTTCAAATCCCCTTCAACTGTACCCATTTTTGACGACATTGGTCAAGCTCCGCAACAACCTGTTCCTTACTCTCGCTAATTAAATTTATTTCTTCTTTCAACCGAGTAATCGTCTCCTGCAGTTCCTTCACTTTATCCGTGTAAGCCTTCTCCGTCTCAAAAACGTCATCCTTAAAGTCCTCAGTTAATCTTCTTTGCTTGGAAATAAAGTCATCCCTTTGCTTTATTTTTAAGCTGATCTTATTATTCTCCTCCTCGAGGCTCTGAATTCTTTGCCTATAGTTCTTTTCAGCCTTTTCAGCTAATAAGGCTTGCTGGTTTAATTTGGACTTTAAATCAGCAATAGTTTTTGATATTCTCGCATTTTCAGCCTCGCTATCGTTCACAGATGCATCAACGATGTTCATTAACTTTTTAATTTTTGAGATATCCCCAACATAATGTTTGCAGTCCAAGCAATAAAATAAGATACTTCGTTGATTCTTAAAAACAGCATGTGCCTCCGTGGTACTTAAATTAGCACATGTCTTGCAGATTACCAGGTTGCACCCATCACAACTTGAACCAAAGATCTCATCCTCCTTCGGCCTAGCTTTAAAAACACATTTTTTATTACAATAAGAGCAGTCGAATTCCGACATGCTAAGATAATTTAAATTTAAGCTCCAACACCGTGCATCAAAACGAGCATGAACGAGACATCAGAGTCCATGAAGATATCAGCCTCGCTCCGGCGTTGCCAAATTCCGACCCTACAAAAATATCAGCGGTCAAATGTGACTCGTAGCAAAAGCCAACATTTACCAAAGTTTAGAAGAAGAAAATCACAACCTCACTATTAGTTTTCAGGATTGGCGGGAAAGTCGAGGCAACGTCGCTTTTTTCCGCACACTTCACTCAACTACAGCACGTCGCCTGTCAATTGTCACCTGATGTTTGGCGGGAAAAATGTAAAGAAAAACGTTTGTTGTTGTTTAGTTTTCCAATGTGAGTTGATGAGTTATTGTTTGTTATTTTCTACAAAATTTTACCATGTGTGCCAAGAAAAAACACTGAACTACACAGACTGAGCTTTTGGGAGTTTAAAAATCACAAAAACACGATATTTTCACACTAAATCGAGAGGTAAACAAACTCACGTCAACACTTTTTTACCTATTATAACACCAAAAAGGCATATTCAAACACTTTAGAAAGCACAGAAGGAACAGTAATTGGCCTGCAATTTTCGACATTAAGTTCATCTCCTTTTTTAAAAATATGAATAACTTTACCCACTTTTAATCCACTAGGAAATTTTCCACAACAAAATGATAGATTTACAAGGTGTGTTAGTGGCTTTATTATAAACAATAGCACCTGCTTTATAAGAACATTAGGTATTTCGTCAAAACCACACGATTTATTATTTTTTAGTTTCTTAAAAAGCAAGGTACCTAGTTCATCTTCTGCATATGGACAGAGTTTAAATTTATTATGTGTATTAAAAGTAAAGTCGGGTATACTATCATACGGCGTAATGTTCATAATTATCTTACTTGGAGCATTTTTATAAAAATCGTTAAACTTATCAGCCAATTTCATAGGGTCACAAATTTCTTTATTTTGATCATCACGCAAAACTATATTTTTCCGATGAAAACTAAATATAGTAATCTATAGTAAATTAAATTCATAAATTGTAGGTATTAAATAGCGTACTGCGCTCCCCAATTACCAACCATACGAGATAAGCCCACTCACGAATAGATGTCACTATTAAATATAGTAATCTACAGTGAAACAAATCGACAAATTGTAGGTATAAACCAGCGTACTTGCGCTTCTAAATAATTACTTGCACAAAATATACCCATTCGCGAATCGGTGTCACTGGCGACTCAAATCCCAAACATCGAAAATCATTCGTAATTGAACTGAATTTAGTGGAGCGGAATAAGCTTATATTCCGTTACAGTAAATAAAGGTTTAAAGAAACGAACAGTATTTGTCAGTGTCAGTGGATTTTTTATTTAATTTTTGTAGACGCTTTTGCTCTTCTAAAACCAACCGCGTTTTGGGAGATCAATAAATCAACAAATCTAGATTTTCTTCCATAAGAGATAATGTGTTAGACAGAGATGAGGCGATCTGATCAGATCCGATTTCACTTATGAGAGTATTTGTTACCGCTATTGGACACGTGTGATAGATCGTTGGCTTTGGGAGTTCAAAGGCTTCTAAAAAAATTGAATAAAAATCCAGATTCGTATTTAAAAATATGAAGATGATGATTGGATGATGGGAGGCCGGGACACGAAACGTCAGATTTAAAATTTGATACTGCCATCGTATAAAGGAGAAAAAGTGGCAACAATAATGTTAGATTTATTTCACCTTCCCCCTTAAAATAAGTCAGGAAAAAATTAAAATGAAATAGCTGATTTTCGGGGTTTTTACGGGTATCTCCGGAATACCCCTAAATTATGCAACTTTGACTCTATTTAACAGACTCAATATCTGTTATGGTTCCCGAGATCCTAATGGTGAGAAACAAATTTGCTACACCCTGTATAAATGCGTGCATGGTAACCTATAGTATTAAAATCCCCACTGCATAGGTAGTCTGCTACTTCTATACAAAGTCGCCTTTATTTTTAATGCTAAATAACTTCCATTAAATATTAAAGGCTTTCAATAGGAGAAATTGATAGTTATATTCAGACCTGCACACGTAATTTTTGACATAAAATTCGAAATATATCATAAACTGTTAGACTTAGCTATAGGATAAAAATATATCTAGAATTTTTCGAGAAATTAAAAAATGTCTTAATATACAGGGTATTCTATCTAAAATAAGGAAGTTGTTACTTGTCCACGCAAATAAGAACTCCCAGGGCCTCATAGCTAATGAGAACGGGCCTAGCGAACCAGGGGTACCCTAGCTGGGTCTGGGCTCTTTTTCAACTAGTTTTGGGCCAGACTCCCTCCTTTACCTTTTTGCTGTCCGATCTCCCTTGATCAACTCTTGTTATTTCCGACCCCATTGCTATTAGAGCATTCGAGGGCATGGGGTCATCTCCTTTTTCCCTTCTACACCTGGCCGTAGATATAAAAGGCACAAGGATAGCGTCTGACCCGGAGCGGGCGGCTATAAATGGACGGGCTGAGCTCAATGGCGTAGAGAAGGCAATCAGTCTAGGGAGATGGAAAAACCGAAAAAGAAATCCAAACAAACAAAGATGAAATGACGGATTTAAAGAATAAATTGCCCCAGGAGGGTACGACCCACGGTCGAGAATCCCTCTCTACGACGGTAGGCTACCCCACGGATTCTGGGGGTGGGGGCAAAAATCCGCTACACCATCCTACAGGAGAAGACGAAGTGTTCTACACTGAAAAAGTAGATCCATTTAGCAGAAGAGGGTCAGTCCTGAGAACACCAACACCACTAAATGAAAACAGTAGTGAAATACCAAACCAAGTATTTGCAAGGAGGGATTCAATCCCAAAAACTCCATCCAGAACGAGAAGTTTTTCACTTCCAGAGGTACAAGTGAAACCAGTGACAGAACCACAAATAGAAACCCCAAGCCAACCTAAAAGAAAAAGAGAAAACGATAGCCCACCTAAAAACGGCGGAAAACCATCTTGTTAGAGACATGCAAGGAAATTAGATTTATGGAAAAAGTGGTCGAGCAAATGTACAAACCCAAAAAGGAGATATCGGATGCGGTGTCACGTCTCGCACTGCATGCTGAAGAACTTCAGAGACCAGAAGTCTTTAACTGGCTAGACGATGCCAGAATCACGAAAAGCAATATAGAGGAACACTATCTTAAGCAAATCGCCACCATGCAAGAAAGACACGACAAGGAAATTATCGATAAAATAAGAGACCTAGAAGAATACAAACAGATGATACAAAATATGACAGAACATGAAAACACAGAAAAGTGTGTAGATTGCACAAAAACGCAAAACAGAGCAAAAAAGTGGCGGGCTCTTAAGATAGACGAGACTCTGGAAAACTTCCAGAAAATTTCAGAAGATGATTGGAACGAAGATGTATTTCATAAAATACCTGAAAAAATTAACCCAATCTGGGAGGCGCCAGCGGGCTGGGATATACTTCTACCATGCAACAAGAAGCTATCATCAAGCGACAAGACCATAAGAAGGGCTCTAGAAAAGTTTGGAGGCAAGAAAGGCCTCATTAAACAAAACAAAGAGGAAGGGAAAGTAGCTCTGATGTCCCACACACTAGGATTTCCTGACCAGGACGGCAACGTAACTAGCAGCCACCGGTGGATCTACTACCCCATCATAACTAAGGAGGAAGCCACAGAGGATGCCGAAGATGTGCACATCTTTGAAGCCATCCAAAATGTTAAGAACAACATGATGAGACAAAACAGAACAAAACTTGTCTTTCCGGAGATGGAAGGCGTTGTAGGAACAATCACCACCAGAATGATCCAGTACTTATTCTCTGGCACAACAATACAAGTCATCAAATGCAACACCCAAAATATCCCCAGAAGCTATAGTAGACAAGCATCGCGAGCCGGAGATGAAAGAAGTCTAACGGCAAAACTTCGTAACCCTAGAAGAGAAGCCCTAATAATTAAAATTGATTAAATGAAATTCTCAGACATACTAAAAACCGTCCAAAAAACAGTAAATCCCAATGAAATCGGAGTAGAGGTCAGAGAAACCAGAGAGACAAGGAAAGGTGAACTGCTAGTCACAATACAAAACGGTCTGGATAAAGCTGAAGTCCTAAAGAGGGAAATCTGCGAAAGGTTCCCAAATGCAAACGTTACCTTACGTATAGACAGAAAAGTGCTACACATAAAGGACCTGGACAGTATCACAACGGAAGAAGACGTCAGAAAAGCCATAGGAAACACTATGGAAACTAACAAGGACAGTTTCGAAGTAAGAGCTCTCAGACCCGCCCTTGGAAACAAACAAAACGCGACAGTAGTCATAAACGCCTTAGAGGGTAACAAACTACTACAAATGGGACATATAAAGATAGGCTGGATGAGATGTCGAGTTATAGAAAGGGAGAACGAAGTAAAGTGCTTTGGAAGCTGGGAACATGGACACACGAAAACACAGTGTAACGAACCAAATAAGGAAAACAGCTGCCTGAAATGCAGTAAAGAGGGACACAAAGCATCCGAGTGTTCAAACTCAGAGTACTGCATTCCTTGCAAAAAAAGAAGGCCAGCAATCCAGCTACTAGAAACCCCTCCAAACAGCAACGCAGAGGAGAAGGTGAACCTAACCGGAGAAAAAATCAGTGAACCATCAATGAAAGTCTTGCAAATTAACACAAACAGAAGCAGACCAGCACACGACATGGCCCTAGCTACAGCTCAGCAAATTAAAGCTGGAATAATTCTCATTAGTGGACCCAATATAGCAACCATATGCATATGGACTGGATTTTCGACGAGGAAATAAATGCAGCCATTAAAATACTAAACCCAAAACTCATGGTCAAAGAAGAAGGAAAAGGCCCTGGCTTCTCATACGTCGCTACAGCGGGCTTTACCATATACAGCTGTTATGCCTCCTCAAACAGAGATATCTCGGAGTTCGAGGACACACTTGACGCAATTGGCCAGCGCATAGGATCCTGCCAGGAAAAGTCAATTATAGCTGGGGATTTTAACGCCAAGTCTCCCCAGTGGGGAATGGGGATAACCGACAATCGAGGTCTAATTATGACGGAGTGGATAGCAGAACACGACCTGGCAATCATCAACCAAGGGGATAAACCAACCTTCCACCGTCAAAATTACACATCAACTTTGGATCTGATTCTGGCAAGCGTAAACATTAAAAACCTCATTATGGAATGGGAAGTGAGCGACAAAGAATCGTTAAGCGACCATTACTTTATTACCTTTAATATAACAGAAACAACGGCAAATATAAATACGAGACACAAAACGAGGGACTGGAACACTAGAAAACTCAACATGGGCAATCTTAAAAAAGCTATAAATCAAATTCCAGAAGATGGAAATCCAACACCACGGATGAGCTTCTCCAAGAAGCTCAAAGAGATATGCAACAAATCAATGCCGGGAAAGAAAAACTCTGGTAGAGGAAGACCCGTGTATTGGTGGAACGATGAGATAGCGGAGCTTCGAAAGGAATGCCTCATGCAAAGGAGACGATGTACAAGAGAAGCAAAAAGAAGACAGGGACAACAAAGCCTTCAACTTTGGGAATCCTACAAGGAAGTAAAAAGGGCACTACGGAACAAAATAAAAACGGCTAAGAGAACCTGCTGGAAAACACTGTGCGATGAAATTGACTGTGATATATGGGGAGACGGTTACAAAATTGTAATGAAAAGGCTGCTCGGTTTCACACCGAGGCCTCAAATGAAGATGGAAATTATGGAGAATTTTGCAAAACACCGCTTTCCCGAGCACGAACCTGTGATATTTAACTGTGATAGAACTGTGATATTTACAAAATTTAGTATAGAAGAACTAAACTCAGCATACCAAAGACTAAAGAGTAACAAAGCACCGGGGCCCGGACAAGTTCCTACGGAGGTAATCAAAGAATAGCTCAGCAACGTCCAGGGTATGCACTTGCGGCATACAACGAATTTGCAGAGCGCGGTATCTTTCCCGAAGATTGGAAGAGAGCGACTCTAATACTCCTTCGCAAGGGCGATAAACCAGCGGATAGTCCAGGCTCCTATAGACCTATCTGTCTCTTGGACATTGAAGGAAAGCTTTTCGAGCACCTTATCCTAGCCAGACTAAACAACGAACTGGAAAGGCTTTAGGAAGAAAAGACAAACGACAGACGCCATAATGGAAGTAGTCAGAACCGCTCAAGAGGCTGCTGCCTTCACCTCTTCGCATAGACGCTTATGTGTTGTCATAACCCTGGACATAAGAAATGCTTTTAACAGCGCTTCCTGGCAAATAATCTTGGATGTATTAAGAAGAAGGGAAATTCAAGAAAGTCTTATCAACCTAATTAGATCATACCTGTCTGATAGGGAAATAATCCTAGAAGCGGAAGGTAAAACAGTTTATAAAAAAACAAGCAGCGGCGTCCCACAGGGCTCAGTTCTGGGTCCAACTCTCTGGAACGTTATGTACGACGATTTACTCGAGCTAGACCAACCGACGGGCATAAGACTTATAGGATTCGCCGACGATGTAGCAATGGTGGTGGTAGCTAAAACGGAAGAGGCCTTAAGAAACTTTGCAAACACAGCACTCCTTAGAGTAGACAACTGGTTAAAGGGCAGGGGTTTGCAGCTTGCGCCCGAAAAAACTGAAGCGGAGCTACTAAGCACAAAAAGAAAGCTGGGTCAGATCAGTTTTAACGTTCAAGGCTCAGTCATCAAATTGAGCAAGTCCATTAGGTACCTCGGGGTGTGGCTGGACACAACTCTGAGTTATGCCAGGCACATTAACAGAATATTCCAGAAAGCGGAGAAGACCATGAAAGCTCTTATCAACTTGCTGCCAAATATCGGAGGGCCCAGGGCAACAAAGCGACGAGTACAGACAAGTGTGGTCCACTCCCAAATATTATATGCAGCCCCGGTATGGTACATGGCGGCAAATAGTAAGAAACTCCTTTCCAGGATAAACCGGGTTCAAAGACTCCTATGTATAAGAGTATGTAGCGGCTATCGTACCACTTCCCTGGCAGCAGCACAAGTCATCGCTGGAATACCCCCGATAAGACTTATGGCAATGGAACGAAAGGAAAGATATGAAGGCAGAAACAAGCAAGAAGCCAGAACTGCGCTACTTGCCAAGTGGCAAGAACAGTGGGTAGAGGACACCTACGGACGCTGGACGTATGGCCTTATCCCAAATATTCAGGTCTGGCTGGAAAGGCCATACGGAGAAGTTGACTACTTTCTCAGCCAAGCACTTTCAGGACATGGGTGCATCAAAAAGTATCTTTTTGACAGACGTAGAGCAGATACGGATAAATGCACTTACCGCGAACATACCGACGACGTAGACCACACGCTGTTCACCTGCCAAAGATGGGAGGAGCCTAGGGATGAATTCTCAAGAAACACACGCTTTGATGCGTGTGGAATGTCTGGTTACGACAGAGGAGTTATGGAACACGGCGTATAAAGCTATAAGAAGCATCATCGAAACTAAAGAGCGGGAAGCAAGATAATCACACCTTCTGGTGAAGATGCAAATCTGAACAAACCCCTAATGCATCTGTGATGGATCATTACTATATCTGTGATATTTCCAACAAGAATGTGCTGTGATATTTTACGGCACCACTGGGTCTGTTTGTGCTTGTTGCCTATCAAAAGTAAAATGGTTTTCAAGACAATCCCCGCACTGAAGTAATGCGAGAGCGGTTCCAGTGCGAAGGATGAAGAGCAGGGGGAAGGGTTTTAGGACAAAGAGGCAGTCACTGCCTGGTCAACTGGACGACTTTCGACAACATCGACCAGGTGTCTAGATAGAGATTTCTTAATCCCCTAAAAAAAAAAAATAAGAACACCCATCTAAGTAAATCCAAACAACTTTTGTATTAAACTTTTTTTTGGTACACCCCGTGGATTCGGAGATAACATGTAACCCCATAATAAACGTGCCACCCTATACCTATTGGAGCTCGAAGTATAAAGGCTTCTTTGGCTCTAAACAGATTTTTCAAACATAATTTCTATACAGGGTGCTCAAAATTTGCTTGAACGTTAGGAACGATCAAGAATAAAATACCTTCATTTTCGGAAATACATCAAAAGGGTATTGTCACGGCTAGCAACCATCCGAATGTTTTTTGGTGCTACCCTATAGAACTGGGCTTGCCGTGTCTACGCATGAGTCATCGCCACGCCGGCCGCGATGATTCAGGATCTGTGGAATTCTCTAGATGCCCTGGTCGAGAATCATGTAGAGGGGCCTCGCTTCTTCCAAAGTATTCATGATAGACTTTAGATTGTATATAAATAGCGGAGAGCGGCGAGTTGTAGTTAGTTAATCATTGAGTGTTGAATTATAAAGAGCTATTAATTGTAAAGTTATAAAAGTAGTTTAGTCTGTTTAATTGTATACATTGATTAAGAATAAAGCGAATATTATTGTAAAATAGTAAAAGTTGTGATTTTCATCAGAACTCACGAAAAAACGTAATATTTGGTGTCAGAAGTGATATTGTGAAGAAGCGGGATTTGTAACGTGTTCTTTTAGGAGAGAAGAGAGTCCAAGTACGTCAAACATTTTATAACATTCTATGGTCAATACAAGGCAACAAACGGTAAAAATGGACCAAAAAAATTAAATGTAGGCCGATTTCATGGAAAATCCAATTTCTGAAAGGCAAGCAGAACAGGACAGGCTTCAAAAAATTTTACATGACCAAGAAGATAAAAGGCAAATAGAACAGAATCAGCTTCAGAAATGGATGCTGGATGTAATTGTAGGCGAACACAGAAAATTACAGAAAATATTGGGCGGGCAAAATGAGAAATATGAGAAAGAAGTTAACAATATACAAAAAGAAATTGGAACTGTACAAAAAGAAGTTGGGAATGTATAACAAAGAAGTTGGAACTGTACAAAAAGAAATTGGGAATGTACAAAACGAAGTTGGAAATGTACAAAAAGAAGTACGAGACGTACAGGAAGAAATTAAAATCTACAAGCAAAAGTTACCAGACTAAAGAATCGTGTATTCGCCACGGGACATAATATCAAACCTCTAACGTATGACGGTCAAACATCCTGGACAATGTACAGAAGGCAATTTGAAGCCGCTGCTGTTGCTATCGGTTGGAATACTATTTTAGGTAAGACCCTGTACAAACTTATGTGCCACATTTTAAGGAGACACCATAATGCCTAAAACCCAGAATATATTTTTTTTATTTATATATACTAATAAAGGAAATATAAACAATTATGTTAAAAATTATATCAATCTTAAAGGTTGAAAAAAGCCAACTTTGAGGACTTATAACTTGAAAACTGGTCATAGGATTGAGTTGTGCCCATGAGAACTTTTAATCAAAACATCGAGAACTGCATCGTATTAAATTTTCAAAAAATTTCGCCGAAAGCCATTTTTTATGAGAAATGTGCGGGGTCCTTTCTTTAGTAACAACTTTTCTTAATTACTTCTTGGCATATTTTCCAACATTAAGGTAATTTATTCTTGGTCGTTCCTAATATTTTCGCAAATACTAAACATCCTGTATACAAATTAAGGAAACTAATACGATTTACTGGTGTTTCAGGATAAACAGAAAGAAGTTTTTATGAAGAATACCTTTTTTTCATATATCCACAAATAAAAAAAAATTTCCTCTTCCAAACTCAATGCGTGGACACATTGCCATATTCCATAAACGAAAAATATTATTAAATATTATGCATTAATTAATAAACAATGCAAATTATTCATAATTATATATTTTTTAATGATTTATAGACTTTATACGTCGTATTATGTACGGGGACTTACGGTTGGCCTGGCATTAACGGTTAAATATATAAAAAAATGTTTGCGACAAAAGTTATAGAGAATTTTATTTTCTACAAATTTTATAAGAAATGCAAAAAAGCAGTAAAACCATAAGAAATGTAAATCGATTTTTGTAACCTATGACTATGAATATCTTAAGATGCGGACAAGAGGCTTTATGAGACTTTTGAGACAACTTTTAGAACACTAAAATAAAGATTTATACAAGTTTACAACTTATTATCTGTAATTCCGAGCTAAAACCTCTAATGTGACTGGATTATTTGAACATTGCTTGATTTGTCAGGAAAACATCTTGTATTCAGCACGAGATGGAAATTTTGAAATTAAATATTCACTAAAATCTAAAAATAAATACGTTCTGTACACAAGGCGTAAAACGTTACCAAAGACATATAAAAAAAGAAAAGACGGAGTAGGTCATTCATAAATTATCAAATGTTTGCATGCCAACATTAGAAATATTAACGTGACGAGGGGATAAAATAAAGAATGAAAAGATATGAAGATGGCGGTCGAAGCGCGCCAAAGATTTAATTTTTGTTTCATTTATGTACGCCCACAATGACGCGCCTGCACCATATGTTTCTCCAGGCGAGCGGAGCACCATAGGCGTAACATTTTAGTGGACACCTGTTTAAAGTTAAGGTAACATTTAGATAAGCCTGCTGTCAAGCAGAAAATATTAAGCCATCATAAAATGAATATGACTAGACACAAAAGAATAACTAAAAAAAAATAAATTTTTAGTCGCAGTTCGGGAAAAAAACCAATTTACGTTTAATTGATAATTGATTAGGGGATTAATAGAAATGAATATTTATTAACGCTTTTAGCATATACAAAAAAGAAACACAAAATACTGCACAAAAACTTGCAACTATTTAACAAGTAGTAAATAAATTATTAGCAATAAAAAATAAAATATATATTCAGTATTATTTCATATAATTTGTAATAATATAATTACCTAGATGGTAAACAACAAAAGAAAATATTTAATCACCCAGACTAAAACTCACAATCAGTTAGGTCTTGTAAGATTCCATAACATTTTTTTTTTCATTTGATACATTTGATATTAAAAAAATCTATATTTTTTTATTTCTATTTTCATTTGCCAATTTTGATATTCGACATAATGGAGTGTTTACACCTAGAGGTGACATTTCTCATTCCTCATAATTCACACCTTCGGTGACCTGGTGATATGGTAATCTCGATCCAGCTTAATTATAAAACACAGTTTAATTTGATTCACCGACCTTGAGAACCTTGATGACGACTATCGGTTGATAACGCACTGGGTGCATTTCTATAAATAATCGAACAAACAGAAATAAACTATCCCATGCGAGTTAGTTCTATATGTGTTATTAGCATTTACACTAAAAACTAATTTATATCCATTTCACATAAAAAAGTGAGTATCATAATTTAATAAATTATGACAATCACTCATAACTTTCACGAAATTCGCCTTGACAATGAAAAAGTTAATGCAAAATGAGGATATCATATTTTATATCGACATAAATGTCTAAGTTCAACTGTCTAAATTTTTGATTCAAAAATCGAGTAAAATTGACTAAACTAGCACCTTTATCTATGCATTCCCCGTAAAGGAACAACATGCAAAAGAGAGTTTAACCCCCAGAATCTTTCTCATTAAGGTACCAAATAACTCTGGTTGCATACCCAAGAGCCTTTCTCGTGAAGGTAACAAACAGCTCTAGATGAACAGTCGGGTGAACTTGTTGCCAGTACGCTCTTTAAAGGATCTACGAACTGAACCTAGTTGTCGTTTACTTGGTCTGCTCGATCTTTTATACTAAAGTTTGTTGAGAGTTTACTGATTGTTTTTAAAACAGTTTACTTTTTTTAGTGAATACGATTTCAAGTTTGCACATTCCCCCCTCCGTCTTGCATTGGTCCCCAATGCAAAAACAGTTTATGATTTTTTTAACTAGTTTTTACCTTCTACCAAACATATTTTTTCTACATTAGTAGCATTATTATTTTCTTTTTTCATATCTATCGTCAGTTCAGGACGTCTCCAGAAAAGTCGGTTATTATGCTTTAAAAAATCAATTGTTACTAAATCCTTTTTGGTTAAAAAGTTCAAAAAGAAATAAAGATTTGTTAGCGACTGCCAAAGCAATAATTAAAAAAAATCTATTATCGGCCAAAAACTCATTTTTGATGAGTATGTTTAAAAGAGAACCCCCTTAAATATTAACGAGTGGTCCTCAATATTCGAATAGTCATATCGTTCCCCACATAATTAAATCTAAGTTATATTTGAGCACCTTTAACTTTTGGTATCTGGCTTATAGTTAGTCCTATGATATGTAAGAAATGTGTGTGAATTTCTAGGAGATCTTTGTGGACGATAGAGTAACACCGGCTGCAGTAATTCCAGAGAATTGATCATATTTTTATCTATTTTAAATAGAGTACAATATTAAAAAGTTGCATAATATCATCATAGTTACATTATATGTTATACCCAATTTATATGCAATAAATCTCAGATTTTGTTTGCACTCTTTCCACTTCATTGTTACTGGTAGAATAGTATGGACACCATACTGGAACTGCATATTCCACTACAGATCCAACAAATAAATCTTGCAACATATATTATTGAAATCTTTCAAAGTACGAATCATAAAACCTAACATTTTTAATGCACTGTTTACAGCCATCTGTATACGATCCAAAAAGTTTAATTTAGAATCAAACCATGCCTAGGTCCGTAACCAAGAAGATTCTATGTAAATTAGCCGAATTAACATGGATAAGATTATTTTTCTTAGTAAAAGAAGTAACTCTACATTTTTCGACATTTAAGTATAAATAATTTTCATTACACCATCCAAAAAGTTGATCGATGTCATGCTGCAAATCTTCTGTATCTTTTAAACAATTTATAATTTTATAGAATTTAAATCCGGACGGTTTAAGATAGAGAAATTCGATTTGTATTTTTTAAGGCTATCCATTGCTGCCAAAAAATGTCAAAATGTATAAAAAAAATTGACAGCTAACAGTACTTAAAATTTATATGGCAGAATAGCTCCTAAAAAGTTAAGAGGGAAAGTTCAAACCATAATTCTGTAACTGTTTGGGTTTTATCACATGTCAAAGATGAAAAATTGTCAGTTTTAAAAACGCCTCCATGTTGTTTTGAATGGTAATAGAACCGTCTAATATTATGAAATCATAACGTACTCAATGATACGATTGAAATGAGGTATCGCAAGACACACCTTTCTATTTAAAAGTTCCAACATGGCGCTCGTCCGCCATTTTAACCATTGCTATTTGGTACGCCTACATTTTGTAACAAACAAATGAGCGTTTTAAAAGTTAGTAAGGGGGGAAGGAGGTACATTAAAGACGCGCCCTGTTTTCTCATATACATGCTTTTAATATGACGACCATCAGCTGTTCTTTTTTACCGCAATGTGTAAAAATGGATTAGATGTTTATTTGCATAAGGAAATTCCAATAGTATATTGTGCAACAAGTGTTGAAAATAAGACTTATCACACGAGTGTGAAGTTTGATAGCACGAGCTGTAGGCGAATGACATAAATCACGCGAGTGTGAAAAGTGATTTTCACACGCGTTGCATACTATATTTTTTCTACGACTGCAAATAATATTGATATTATATAATATTTATTATAATATTATATCAAGCATCTTGTCTTTAAATTAAAATATTTATAGTTTACAAAGACCATACAAATATTTCTACAGCAATTTGTTTAACTAGTTGATGAGTAGGTATTGAGATGCCAGGGCTGGGACGACGCACTACCCGGGGGCTCCTTTTAGGGTTTCGCCCTTAGATTTTGGAGTTATTCTTTTCATATCTTTGGAAAAAGGCGCCATTCACCGGCGGTCTCCTCTTATGGCTTTGCCCTCTATCGGGGGACCCATTTTTACATATTTGGAAAAGGGAGCATCCGGGGATGAAGCCCTAAATTGGGGCTTCTTTAGGCCAAAAGCCCTGAAATGGGGCCCCTGATACGGGGCCTATCTTTCACAAATTTTAAAATGGGGTCCTCGGGGGGCGAAGCTTTTGAATGAGGCCCCCGGTGTGGAACCTCATATCTGACGCATTTGGAAAAGGGGCTCCCCTCCTGGGGCGAAACCCCCCTATGGTAGGGGAGTTCCATTTCTTACAGATTTATTCTCGGGGGCGAAGCCCTAAAACTGGGCCCCATGCCTTAAAAGGGGGCCCATGCTATGAGATTCCAATTTCCACAATTTTGCAAAAAGGAGCTCCTGGGGGGGGGGTGAAGCCCTAAAATTGGGCCCCCTTTTTTAGAGATCTGGGAATGGGACTTCTGATGGCGAAGCTCTAAAACGGAGACGAAGCCCTTTAATTTAAATACCCGAATAGGTACACTTTGCACACGATGTTTGAAATGTCCAGTTTTCAAGAGCAAAAGTATTTTCTGTTCGCCTTCTTTAGACTTCTGCAAAATTTTAAATAATAACAACAAACGTGTTTTCTTTTAGTTTGTACAACCGCAGGTTATGCCTATTCTTTATATTTTTTAGTTTGCATTAAAACTAAAACAAAATGTTATACATTTTACACTCATAAAGTTTAAAAGTTTGATGATTATAGCTCGAAAATGAAATGCCTCTGAAAAACATGAGTTAAAAGCCGGTATCAACGTTCCAAAATATAGTTAACTACCTAAATATTGCTAAAAACATTGAGCGTAAGTACAAATGAGGAGCATCCACGCAAAAGTAAACAAATCCATTTGAGCTAATTTTGCATCAAATGATAATTTCGCTGTAGCCACAATTTTGAAAAAATTGGATAATTTTTTTTGTTAAAATTTTTAAAAAAATATAAGAAAATATGCTACAATGTTTGTTTTTTTTGCAAAAATATTAGAGGAGTTATTTCGATTTATGATGTGGATTTGTTTACTTTTGCTTGAAATCTTAGGATTTGTACTGTTTTGCTTGACCAGCCTGTTGGATTTGTTCTGTTTTGACTGACATAATAAAAGCAGTTTTAAGCGGATACATATTAATTTATTAAATCAACTTAGAAAAATATTACAAATAAACAAAAACTTATTTTATAAGTAATCTTACTTGGGAAAATATCATGAACATTAAAGGTGAGGCGCAGGATCTTCTTCACATAGACAGTCACAACCGCTTTCCTGTTCTTCATATTCAGCGTTATCTTCTTCTGCCATCTGTGTAGCGTTTTCAATTATACACCATCAATGATACTTTTATACCAGGCTAGTTCGGGATCTGCCCGCCAGTCATCATTAAATTCCGCCTTTAGGAGAGTTTCAACATTGGTGACTTTTTCAGGTGGTAAGTGGCGTACCAATGGTAACTGTTCCAATTCATAATTTTTTGAAGAACGTCCTCGCTCGCCGAGAGTTTGGAATATGTCAGTAGGTGATTCAAATCTGTAATTAACTAGACCACGGCATTTTGGCAAAAAACGGTTTTCCCCCTAAATCCCCCCTTCAATTAGAGCCCCCCCCCGTATGGTCTAAAGTAGCCCCCCGTGGGGCGCACCTACCATAAAATTTCGATCCCGTACCGCTTCCCGTTCTTTTGAGAGAAATTCCACTGAAATTGACGAAAATTAATAATATACGGATTTGTTACTCTTTGGTTGAAAATATTGATTTGACTCCACCAATATATAAGGATTTGCGTACTTTTGGTTAAAACGGTGCATGGGGATTCATAGAGATGATCAAGGTCTACATGATGCAATATTTATCTCATTTTCTGGTAAAAATGGAAAAATATTTTTTCCAATCCTAACAATGCACGCCTCTGCTTCATAATCAGAGTTCCAGTTTTTCTGCTATTCGGATTGACTTCGTATATACTATACGATTAGAAGTTTATTTGAAAGACATATAAAAAACAACAAACCGATACGGAAAAAACGCCGTGAACATGGCGGCCAGTTTCTTCTAGACGAGTGACACCTACGCGACGTTGTCGGTATGTGCGAAAAGAGGGAGTACCGCTGATTTCGTGACCAATGTGAAGTGGTGAAGCAGTGACGTAGGGACCAGTTTACATATCGTTTCTAGCGGAAAATAGGGTAATTTTTCAGTTTAATAGCAATTGGAATTTTCTAATAGTATATTAAGATTCTAGTTTTAAAAGACCATATTTTATCGCACGAGCACGAAATTAGGAAACGACCCGCTTGCGAGGAGTTTTCTAACGTGCGAGTGAGCTAAATGTCTTTTAAAATGTGTATTTTATACTAGTTTTTCTATTTTGCATACTTTTTAATGAAAAACATTAATTTATTCAAGTTCAAAAGTTGGACCTGCGTCTTGTCACTTTTGACGTCTGTATTATTAGGAATCCCATTCAAACTGGTGTCGAAATTTTTGCTAGTGAGCATTGACATTGAACAATTGTTAATATCATAGCAAGCAGTCAACAAAAATAGTGATTTGAGTATCGAAAAGACTTCTTTATGATACCAAAATAGAAAAAAATGTTTTTTTCTTTATTTAGACACTTTGAAAAGACGGTTTTCACCATTAGAATGTTGCGCAATTGTTTGGTTATCCCACAAAAATTACCCAATGTTCGGCTATTGAGGAGCTGAAATGTAAATATTAGGAAATTTTCGGCATCTGACGCACAATGTTACCAAAGGTTTCACCTTTTCTTACGGGGTAACTCGATTCGAGGGCATAACCAACAAGAACTAATCCGAGCTAACCCAAATTAATGTTAAAAATAAATGTTCCACTTCACGTATAATAGTCCTCCGCTCGCTTCGCTCGCTCCGGGGCGCAACCGCACGAAATTAACCCAAGTTAACTCAAGGCATGCCCAATATAAAAAAAAATTGTCAGTCAAGAATGCAAATATAAGTTTTTTTTTATCTTGGGCATGCCTTGGGTTACTTTGGGTTAGTTTTGGTTGGTTGCGCTCCTGAAGCGAGCAAAGGACCATGCGTACAACCATTTTTTAATATTTCAGCTCCTCAAAAGTCGAACTTTGGGGCTTTCTTGTGGGATAACCAAACAATTGCCTTAATGTTAATGGTCAAAAACGCATTTTAAGAATGTCTAAATATCATGATTTCAGTATATTGTATTCGTTGCTTGGCAACATGCAATAACTGTACGTACAACATTTCCGACCTAGGACGGGAATATAACATTTCTGTCCTATTTAAACAAACAAATCGGTCTACTAATTTTTTATATGTCTTTGAACGTAACATATATGAGTGGTTGTATTACTCGTTTTTGTCGGCGACTGTACAATATTTAATCGAATAATATAACAATTATTTCTCGATAGTAAAAATCTGTAATAACGTCCGTTGCTTCACCACAAACTAATAAAAGTTCAATTTTTGAATTATATATTATAGTATACATTTGATTATTAACAGGTGGCCATTATAAGGCATTTTATATAAATATCGGTGTAGTCGAGCCTATGAAATAAATGTAGCTAAAACATTAAAGTTGTCGTTGTATCGTGGTCAATTGATTGGGGAATAAAATAAGAATGAATTTGAAGATATGGACGCTGCTGTTTAAAATGACTTTACTGAGCCTTTTTCACACGTCGGATTCTTCTGCTTCCATGTTGGAAGATCATTACTCTCGTATTCAATTCATAAGATGTAATCCTTGTTATTCACATAGAGGCAGGATTTGTGTTCGCATAAAAGGCTGTAAACGTAAGTAGAACTAATAGCGAATCATTTCATGGGTTATCTAACTTATCTTAACTTTTTCCCTATATACAGGTTCCAAACCTAAAAAGAGACCGCCGGCGCCGCCGCAGGCAAACAAATCAAAACACCGAACAGCAACATCAGGGTAAATCATAATATTGGCGGGTGGCGAGATCTAACCAGAGCTACTATTAAATTATTTAATTATCCTGTTTTCATTTTACTAAAAAATAAATAAACTATATAGAAAATTAAATTAATGATTGATTATCACTGTTTAATGCGCTAGAGATATTGATATTACCATACCAACGTGACATAGTATAACGCGGAAAAATAATTATTGTGAAAATGCTACACTCCTATATTTTTTAATTTTTATACTACTTGATTGACCCCCTGTGTAATTTGAAAATATAATTTATTTTGCGAAAAACTTTTAATTTATCTAAACAAAATAAACTTAATTTTAATAAAAGATATTTGTAAAAGTTACAATAAAATAAAAAATGAGAGGTTGTTTGTTGAGCAGTTTACATTTCTTCAATTTTAAATGTGTCCAAACACTCCAAACCAAAGCGTTGTCAAATAGATATTTGATTTTTTTATTTAAGAGGATAATACAGAAGAATTCGATGGAAATTTTGCCGGTGGACGACCCAATACAAAGGTATTCAAAGGCAAAATATTGTGCCATTAAGCATTTATTATTAAATCATTTATGAGCACAAAGGAGGGGATGGTAATTATTTTTTTTTAAATGACTACTTTAGTTAAAGAACTGTATTAAAATAGGTAGGTGGGATTTCATGCATAGGGTGTGAATTAAAACATGTATTATATTTTTAATTAAAGGTATAAGGTACCTTAATACTGCAGATTTATTATTAAAATCCGATTAACTGTTAATAAATATCTAACAAAAACTCTGGGTTATATTTAATTAACACAAACTCCTCTCTTTACGGAATTTAATAAAACTTTCTTTTATTTCAAAAATCTGCTTATCCGTTCACACCCAATATCTTGTTACTTTACTTGTTCCGCAATTCTCCCAAATTAACTTCATCAGGGATATAAGCGAGGGATAAACCGCTGGTGTAATCTGGTGTACAGATTTTGTGTAATCATGTGTAATCTATGTGTAATCATGTGATATCTTGAAATCTAGTCATGTGAAATCTGCATGTACTTATGTGTAATCCGTGTGTAATCAGTGAGTAATCATGTGTAATTCTTGAAATCTTGGCGTGTAATCCTGTATAATCCGTGAAATAGTAGTGAAGTCCCTGTAATCCTTATGGTATTTTTGTACAATTATCTAATATGCGCATGCACAATAACCATGCATAATTCACAAGGTACATGTCGCAAGTACCTATTCGATGTCCTAAACAGTGTTGCCAAATCCCCGATAATATCGGAATCTACCATAATTGTTGCTTGATCCTGATAATCGATAATTGCCCACTATATCCAATGCTTAATCTACCATAATTTTTAAAAAGTAATGTATAGAAGCCATATTCGGAAAAAAATTTCAATGGTAATAAGAATAATAATAATAATAATAATAATAATAATAATAATAATAATAATAA
>MU188736.1:28737-43391 GCA_016904865.1 Pissodes strobi
ATAATAATAATAATAATAATAATAATAATAATAATAATAATAATAATGACAATAATAATAATAATAATAATAATAAGCTCTTTATTTCCAACAGGCAAACGCCCAATTACAGGAAATTCACATAGGTAGAAATTAAGAACAAGTAATTCACAATAATAGTGTTATACAAAGAAAAATAATAAAATAAATAAATAAATAATAGTTATAATTAAAATAAACTAGCAAATTAAACTAAGACTAAAAATAAGGAATGTAGAGGAACGAAACGGATCAAGAACTTTACGAATAACGCAAAGTAAGTTAGAGAAACTAAAAAAACAAATTAAGCCAAAATAAGAAGTGACAAAGAAGTAAGGAATGAAAACAAGGGAAATACAGATGAAAAATGAAGATGAAGAATGTGGAGATACAGTTAAGGTGGGAAACCAGATGCCTCACGCAGATATTTCAGGACGTTAGATAAGCTGCTGGTATGTGGATGAGAGGCATTTGATACGAGATTGAATTTTTTGCGCATGTTATAAATGCGGCTCTGGTATAGAATAGTAGGTCTCTCCAATCTCAGACTGAACGCGGGTTGTTGCTCCTAAACGCAGTACATGAAATGGTATACTTTCCAAAAAAAAGAGGCAATCGATCACATCATTCAGAAGCTTATATGTCAGCGATTGTGAGTCTCTGCGCGCAGACAGCGACAGTTCCCTGAATCTAGACAACAAAAGATTATGATCAAACCCTTTGTCTGGGTAGATACCTACCGTCCTCCCTGAACATAAGATACTTGAGAAATCGCCTCTGCACCACAGCCTGCAATGAATCAATGTGGCAATCATACCACGAACACCATACAAGTGACCCATAATCCAGCCTTGTTCTAACGAAGGAGTAATAAAGCGTTTAATGACAAAGATGTTGGTAAAATTTGTGTGGGATAATCTCGAATATGTTGGAGAAATTACATATGATGGAGATAGGACGATAATTCTCAATAACTGTTGGATCGCCCTTCTTATCATTGAAACCGATTTAGCGCCATACTTAATCAATAACTTTTATTGCTCTATAGCACAAGACCTTACAAAAGATATTATTCAACATTCCAATCCTGTTGAAAACTTGAAAAGCAACGCAAAGGTTGATAATTCTTTCTTCTTTGTGCCGACAGATCTGACTGAATTAAAAGAGGTAATGTCAGGTGTTAAAAGGATGATGGTTTGGCATTGAAAATTTTTCAGGAGCTGCCAGATTCGGCTCTTCATATCTTAGTATTTGCAATAAATTGCTCTTGGGAATCAGGAGTTCTCCCTGATTGCCTTAAGCTTGCAAAGGTCATAACTCTTCATAAAGGTGTTGACTTAGAACTACTATTATCCAGTCTCTCTAAAATTATTGAGAAATTGGTAAAAAAACGAATGTTCTCCTTTTTCGATAGGCACAGGATGTAATGCTGTCAACAATTTGGGTTTCAACCAAACTGCAACACAAATGATGCTATCTTTGGATTTTTGGAGGCCCTATATTTGGGTATTAATAATGGGGAGGCTGCTGCAGCGGCTTTCTGTGATCTTTCGAAAGCATTTGATTGTGTAAATTATGGAATTCTGCTGCAGAAGCTTTCTCATTATGGGTTTAGGGGAGTAGCCTTGGCATGGCTGAAGTCTTATCTATCAAATCGTAAACAAAAAGTTAGCACTAGTTCCATCGAATCTGATGTCTTAGTGAATTACTGGGATGTCCCTCAGGGCTCTGTCCTGGGGCCGTTACTGTTTTTGATTTTCATAAACGACTTGGTCTCCTTGGACATCACAGGTCATTTTACGTTGTTTGCAGATGACACCAGAATCTTGTGGCACTGCAAAGATCATCACAGCTTGCAGGACACAGTTTTATCGGATCTCATAAAGATAACATCTTGGTGCAATGTTAATCTTCTTGTACTTAACTTTGCCAAAACTAATATTGTGTCCTTAACATTTCTCTCAACAATAGTTTTGTTGCGAATAGACCCGAATCAAAGTTTCTAGATTTAACTGTTGACGGCAAGCTGAGTTTTGAAGAATATGTTGCACTTGGCAAAAAGATTTCTTCTGGTTGCTATGCAGTCAGAGTTACTGCTGGTGAGCTAGGAAAGTCCCTGTAAAAAAATGTTTATTATGCCCTTGTGGAATCTAGGATGAGATATGGAATTTGCTTCTGGGGATCGTGTAGCCAGTATCTGTTTAATTCAATATTTTTAATTAAAAAACGTGCTATTAGATATTTATGTGGTGCTAGTAGTAGAGATTCTTGTCGACCTCTATTTAAAGAGGAAATAATTTTAACCGTGTGTTGTTTGTTTATTGTAGAAACAGCATCACTTATTCACAAAAATCGTGAAAAACTGAACACTAGCAATATTACCCATACAACAAGAAGGCAAATACACAATTTACCTCTTCCCATTCCCCACTCATCTTTAATAAAGAGATCTGTAATCTATGAAAGTATAAAGGTATATAACCACATTCCAAATAGTTTAAACCACTTTCATTTAAAACGTTTTAAAAGAGCTGGTTGGTAAGGCTTACTATACACTTGACGAATTTTACAGTGATGCATATTAGTTCTTCAATCCAATAATTGTTCTTTACTGACGAGGATCTATGTGCTATTTACGTATGTATAAATATTTGTCTGTTAGTTAAGAAAATAGTTTATTCCCGATTTTCTTTTACGTTTTTTTTCGTGTTTTGTTTTTCTTTTCATCCTCTTAGAGTTTTAAATTGTTACATTATATAAATATGTTTTTACTTAGTTTAAGACTTCAGTAATTGTTTATTGGTAGGATTGATAACCTTTGTGTAGGGATCTCTTCTTGGAATTGACTACTTACTTATTTAATATGTTCCCTATTGTTTATTATTATATATTATATTTTGCTTTATCGGCGAGATTTATATCTTTTGATAATAAAGTTTTTTTTGACTTTGACTTTGACTTATCAATGGGATAGACTCTTGCAACCTTCCAGGTTTCGGGAAATATGCCCAGTTCCAGGATCAGATTGAAGATATGACACAGTGGCTCAAACAAAACGATGGAACAGTCTCTAAAAATGAAGTGGGGGTCAGAAGTGATATTGTTTTAAAGTTTTTTGCTTGCTGCAACTATATCATCAGTAGTTATTGGTGAAATGTCGATGCTCAATATTTGTAGGCTTGTGGTAGAGAAATACTACGCTGTTATTTATGATAATCAGTGGTACCTAAGAAGAGTAATTGAAGAAGTCAACAGCGAATATTTTAAATTAATAAATTTTAAATCTGAATTAGGATACCTAATTTATTTGGCCCAAATCAGACGACGTCGATATTGTTCATTTCAATTATATATTTTATGGCCCCATGGATTTGGTTGGAAACCATCCATTTAAAATTACCAGAAGTGGCATGTTACAAATTCAAATACATTATAAACAAAAATTAAATACCTAACTTAACAGATACTACCTCACTCCTCTTTCTTCCCAAATGAATATATTTTTTCATTTCCGCATGTGTAAAAGGGAAAAAAGCATATTATTTCTACTTCGCGGAAATTCATAATATTATTATGTGCAAATATTTATGTAAGTTTGACTTAAATTGTATCTTGGTTCTTTGACATATACTTACACCAATCATTTTAGCAACTTTGTGCTACATAAATTTTAGTTTAATTAATTTTTTTTAGTTAAATTTTGATAATATTTATTTTATGATTTAATTTTTTTGTTTCTTTTTTTAATTAAAGACATTGAATTAATTTAGAATTGTTCTTTTTTTAAACGAATAATACTTAGTTGTTATAATTTACTAAATATGTATATTCACATTAGTGTGAAGTCTGTGCATTCATATGTGCAATCTGTGTAATCCAGTGTAAACATAGATAAACTCTTTGAAATCATATGTGAAATCTGTGTTAAACTTGTAAAGCATGTGTAATATGAGGTGAAGTCTGTATAGTCTCTGGTGAAATCCGTGTAATCTTCGGTGAATTCTGTGTAATGTCAGTTGAAGTCCGTGTAGTCACTCAGTATTGTGTAATCTGGTGTACAAATACTTGGCAGCGGTTTACCCTTCGGATATAAGACTTCGAAATTTGATTTTAGTCTTGATTACAGGTATATATCTGTCTTAACAAATTTCCGATCTCCATTTTAACTTCTTTTATTGTCACTAACAGGAGAGACGCTACAGCTTCTATGTCTTGAGAAAATGCGTCTAAAACACCCCAAAAGAGTCCCTAATCCAGGTTGGAAAAGAGGAACACAAAGTACACGAGATACTTCTTAAATACCTGTGCAAACAAATATGAGAAAACGGCCTAATATCTTGGCGTCAAACAGAGCTGTGACAGAGGCAGATGTTATCTAGTCGAGAAATGGTTGTACTGCACATCTTCAATTAATTTTCCTACCGACAGAGAAAAGAGCGGGAATTACGCAGACGCGGATGAATTTGAGAGGGTAGAAAAATATTCTTTCATTATTTGACATATGTTGCTTACATAACTAAATGCACAAATGGTGAGAAATAAATCCATTCGGGTTTTAATTATTTCTCAATCATACTACGACCATACAGAGTGAAAATCGTAAGTGGGTGAAGCGTTTACCCAATATTGTTCGATCATGTGACAACAGCACATCAATTACCGTGTTTGATACTAAACGAGCAGTGCTGATTGCCACCTTTCCAACGCTAATTTTTAATGGGTATTATATCAAGGAATTTTTCGTTATTTTAGTTCACTTTCAGTTTCGTTTGATAAAAAATTTATTACGCTTTTTCTGACTTACTAATTTTTAATCACTATCTTCAATTCAGAATGAGAAGAGACCGATTTAAAATTGATATTGAGAAAATTTACTATTAAGAATGCATAGGCCAGCTATCTAAGAAGCGTACAAATTAGGCTCTAGCTCAAAATGCTAGCCAAGAGGGTTAGTCAGTCATAAAATTCCAAGTTGGAAAATGAAACTTGTTATAGCTGAGGCTCGCACAAAAAATAATAAGCATTTTAAAGTTAGAAAATCAACACTAATGAAATGAATGAACTAACTCAGAATAATGAAAAAAATAAATCCACGTGATTCAATTAATATTAATATTAGAACTAACCTCAAAAATAAATGTTTGCAGGGCCCGCTTCAGCGATATCGTCGCCCCGGACAAAAAGGCAAATTGCCGCCCCCTAATATACATTTAAAAATATATATCTTTTGTTTAAAATAAAGATCAAATGGTTTTAAATTATATTAAAAACGTATGTTCAAAAAGAAACACGTAACATAATTAACATTCAAGTAGGACAAAACATTAAAAACGGTAATATTAATAGAACTCTTATGTCTATAAACAATAATTATTGTTAATAAGTTTGAAGGTGGTTTTATTTTTATTTTTACTAAACAAAACACTATGGGTCCAAGGGTTGTACTACCAAAACAATGAAAAGCAAACTAATTGTTAACTAGGTGTATTTGTAATATTATTACAACAATGTGTTATTGCACAAACATTTTTATTTTATTTCATTATTTATTTTTTTCCATTAATTGGACATTTTATGAAAAAATGCCGCCCTTTGGATATGCCGCCCCGGACAAATGTCCGGGTTGTCCGCTCCTAGAGCGGGCCCTGATGTTTGTTTATATTTTGCTCCATAGAATTTTACCAATTTGCAACAAAATTAATAGTATTTAGTGGTAGAAATTTACTTCAAAACTGGATTTAACCGCTACCTATCCTGCGAAATTGTTTTTGTATGGAATTAGTGGCTATTTTTAGGTTTTTTGACCATAGTCAAAAAGCTAACATAGAATGTCGGGCACATGCTCTAGTTGTTTTCAGGCATGTATTTTTAAGGAGCCTAAAAACTCTACAGATGTCTTTGGCTACCCTTGTGGCCTGTGCAAGAAAACTTTATGCCAGAAATGTTCAGGAATCAGTACCACAGAGCTTCGAACAATTGTTTTGAGCAGTCTAGTTATGCCATACATTTTTCATTTATGTGTTCCAAAAATCAACAATACTACACAGATGTTCAACCGTCTTACAGCCTTGGAGGCAGAATTTGAGGCAATTAAAAGTAAAACTCAAAAAATCTTAGATGTAACTGACTTAGTACAGGGTTTCTCAGAGGAGGTAAAAAGTATAAAAATGTGTTTTGCATCTATCCTTGACGATATTAAATCCTTTGTCGAGACTGAGATAGAGGGTTTAAAAAACATACACAAGGAGAACCCACGGAGCGTGTTACTCCAAGAACCAGTCAGGTTCCGGAGGAAGATTTTATCCTGGAATGGCAGGAACGTCAGAAGAGATCTAATAATGTTATGATATTCAACGTTCCTGAGGATGACGACAGAAAACAGATCGAAGGAATTTTTGGACAGTTGTCCAATAATCCTCCTGATATTTTGGACTTATCCAGGATGGGAAAGCCAAATTCAAATCAGGCCCGTGCTCTGAGAGTGGTGCTGAGGTCGGCTGGGATGTGTCCAACATGGTAAGAAATCGCCATAAGCTCAAGGGAAAAAATCTACCACTAAACAAAGAGATGTTGAGAAGAAACTTAGCCAAGAACTTCATGATCGGCGTGCTAATGGCGGATATGTATCCATGAGGTACCGCAATGGAATTCCTTATACTTAGGCTAAAAAAAACTAATTAATGGACCTTATTTATGAAATCAGCATCCCAGTAAACATCATACCCTCGACATTTATTATCAAAATGTTAGAGGCCTTCGAACCAAACTAAAACATCTTCAGACTGGTGTGATCTTTAATAACCAGTGATTGTTCTTGGCGAAATTTGGCTCTCCGTTGACATCCCTGATGCGGAACTTGGCTTTTTCAACTGTAATATATTCAGGTCAGACCGAAACATACACACCAGCAATTCGTCAAGGGGAGGAGGAGTGTTGGTTGCAGTCTCAAAAGAGTTACCTAGTGTTCTTCTTAACTCGAGCCCCGACCTGGAGCAATTGTTTATTCTGATCGGATCAGGTACCAACAGGATTTTGGTTGGATGCATCTATTGCCCACCAAGATCATCTACAGTATCATCAATATCTTGTACAGTGATAACATAGATACACTTTCTGAAAAATTCCAGTGTCAAATGCTATTGTTCGGAGATTTTAACATTCCAAGTACTACTTGGTCATCCGACCAGTTCTGTTCACATGGATCCTGCACGCCAGACGCTACTGCTCAGGAGGCTGAGTCAACACAGGTTATTTCAAACATGTGTGCTTTTCGTAACCTATACGAATTAAATAATGTTCATAAACACATGAGCAAATTACTTGACTTGGTTTTTGGGCAGAGTAACACCTCCACAACTGTTACTGCGGCTGATGATCCCTTGGTTTCCGAAGACAATTACCATCTGGCACCTGTTGTCTTTACTCAAATTTCAGGTACCCATACAAATCACATAAGCGAGCGCAAAGGTGATTATTATTATGATTTTAGCTCAGTTAATTTTAGTGTATTAAATAACTATCTTGGAGAAGTCAACTGGGATTTAATTCTACAGCAATCTTCTCTTAATCCTCTACTTTTCCGCCTCCAAAAATTATCACGCGGTCTCTGTGGTCGCGGCGACCGATACATTTATTTATTTTAATTTTTTTTAACTTAGTTTTGGTCACCTTTCTTTTTTTTAATTCAAAATTTTTCTAACTTCCCTCCTTCCCGGCCTTTTCCTCCTTCAAATACCCCGTCCGCCATCTTTTTTTTCAATTTCTTTTTTTTTCGCAACTTTGCTCTCGGTTTCGACACTATTACGCTCTTTCTGTCCTTCTAATGGGGGCAAACCTTCACTTCGCTTAGAAGGAACTGGAAGTGAATAATCCCAAATCGAAAGGAAAAAAAGTAATTTTAAATATTAAAAAAAAAATAGATATTGAATGAATTTACGAATGTCAATGTGTAGACTAAAACGAGTTGTCGCCGAGCGTATAAATTAGACCCTAGCTCAAATGTCAGAGAGTAGGGGGTGGGTGATTTATTTAAGGCGCCACGGGCTTGTAGGCAGCACAAGCGAGAAATACCCCAAAGTTGAAATATGGAACTCGTTTTAGCTTAGGCTTCATGACAAAATAAATGAGTACCAAAAATTTGTCATTTATTTCTATCAAGGAAACCGATCAATAAGACAACAAAAATAAGTTTGAAAATTATATCAGATATATATAAGCCGGCAATCTATTAGTATTAATAATGGAAAATAATTACCCAAAAATTAATCAAAAATCAAAGTCGATAAGAAGCAAGTACCCAAATTAACCGAAAAAAACTAAAGTCGATGAGAAACAAATACTCAAAAATTAATAAAAAATAACTAATGTAAATGATAAACAAATACTCGAATATTAAACAAAAGTAAATCAAGAGCGTTTCAATTATTGAGCGAAAATAATAAAAAACAGATACTTACTGAAGCGGGCCTGTCCTTTGGAGTTTCACTAAAGATTTAATTAAATAAAACAGGCAAGTAAACAAACAAGGATTAGTTTTATTACCTAATAATGAGATATCACAGCAAACAAGAAAAGCAAAATTAAAGATGAGGAAATTTCAGTAGATCAATTCCTATGGACAAAAAGATTGGCTTTACTCGGTTACTTGAAGAGCGGTAGTACCGCTAGTCAGGCGTAGCCAAGAAACGATGCTCGTCGATAGTAGTGAACAATCCGACGGTAGCAATAGACCTCACGGTAGAAGTAGGTCCAGAAATAGTCCCAACGGTAGCACAAATAGTCCCAACGGTAGCACCCTGTGAAAGAACACATATTCAAGGTTCCACACGTAACTCTTAATGGACGAGCATTATAACTCGGTAATCAAAATCTGCCATCAAGGAAAAACAGAAATCATAATTAAAAAAAAAAAACAATAATTTACCTGTGTAGGGGTAGCCAGTTGCTTATCGCTAGATGACTTTCAGTTGGACAAGTGGGCCTCTGTAAGAGATTAAAAAGGGAATTAAAAATCCGCCCACGTGCGTCACAAATGATGGCGTTCACAGAAAGACAAAAAAAATGCACAAAAAAACTAAACTCACCTTGCAAAAGCAGCACTCCAATCCCACAAAGGGCAGTTTCAGACACCAAAATTTAAGAAAAAATAAGGCACAACTAAAGACTAAAACTGTTAAAATGGCCCGGTCGGAAAAATCCTAAACAGGTAAAATCAAAAATTGATTCCAACCGGTGTCAAAAAAAACTGCTTGACTCACAAGATTGTCGTAAACAGTGACCCAAGCGATCGGAGACCGTAAAGTAGCCAGCTGCATGAGGATTCCCACTTCGGAAAAATCTTGATTTACCAATGAATACACGGCACGACAAATCACATGTTCCTCTCAATAACTCATCCCAGGGAATTAGACGATAAAAACCTGAAATTTCGATGTATAGGCATCCACCAAAAAAAACTACACAGAGTAGCCAAAAGGGCATTGTCATTAAGCCACTCTAATCAATAGAATATCCCAATTATTCAGGGGTAATTAATTCACTGCGCGCGCAATGCCCAACTCCTCAACCAATCCAAAACAATAGGCTACGAGAGCCGGAAGCATTAGAAGTCCATCGACTTTATTTTCACGTGCCAAATTCAATTGGTTGAAAATCGAATTGTTTAGTAACGCGGGTTTATTTTAATTTCTCGATCGAGAGAATGTCGAAGCCAGATTATCTACGGGGGTTTTCGCTACCAACCATGAGTGTGCTCGGAACCGCATTAAGGGCGACAAGTTCTATGGTTATTTATGCATCGATATACGCTAGACAAAATGGCCTGACAACACATTTTCCTAAAAAAAAAAAAAAATTTTCGATTTTTTTAAAAAAACAGTTCTTTTCTCTCTTTTCTTTAACCCAAACTAACCCAACTAAACCCAACCTCGTAGCTCCGCTCCTTCACTTTTTTTCGCCGAATATCGCATTAACCTAACTTTTTTTTCAAATCTCTTTTTTATCAAAATTTTATATTTTATTTTGTCCTACGATACTTTTATTCACGTTCGGAGCCTTTGTTTACGTTTTTTTTTCAATTCTATCCCATTTTACTCCTCAAAAATTGGGCATCCGGGGGGGGGGGTTAAGGTGGCTGGGGGGATAATTAACCCGACTGATGCCCCCGTACAACGGGGTATTCGCCCTCAGAATTTAGATCCGAGCCTTCGTTCTACGGGAATAGGCGCAAAACAGTTTTTTCCCCAAAATCCCCCCTTAAATTAAAGCCCCGTCGCCCCCCATATAGCCTAAGGTACCACAGCTTCCATAAAAATTTCGACCCCCTACCTCTTCCTGTTCTCCCGCTAATTTTCCTTCTCCCCCTCTCCTGGCCCAAGGTTGTGGGGCAGTTTTGTCCCGGAATCCTCATTACACCCCGTCTACAACCCCTGAAAATTGCAACCCTCTAGCTCTATTGGAACATGCATAACCGATCGCCCCCTGGCATCGTGTATGGTTAGTTTGGGTTATTGCTCACACATCTGGGGTGCTGCACCAAAGCAAATCCTAAAGCTGCTGGATTCCATTCAGAAGAGAGCTGTGCGTCTCGTCGGCCACCCGGAGTTGACCCGGAATCTGGATAGTCGGGAACACCGCAAACATGTGGCCGAGATGTCCCTGTTTTACAGATACTTCCACGACAGATGTTCCCAGGATTTGACCCGCCTCATCTCTCCCCTGGCAACGCCTGTCAGACAGTCACGATAGACGGCAAGAGCGCACCAGTTTATCGTACAACTGGAAACATCCAGAACATTGCTTGTCTGGTGCACTGCATACTGTGGAACTCACTCCCAGGATATCTGTTTCCCCCTAATTACAATCTACAACTATTCAAGAACTGTGTCAATCAACATCATCGCACACACATTATCGAGCGCCCTTTATAGTGTGTGCCAATGCCATAAGAAATAAATATTACCACCAGCTCCAGATGAATTACTATACACAATATTTTGCAAGAAATGATTGCGGTTCACGATGCGGATGCTGGAAATCGGGGTTGCAATGTTCTTTAGCTCATGGCTAGTATAATGGGCTAGCGTGCCTCAATGCTTCGCCGTATCAAAGCGATCTCAGTGAAGATAGTATATTTGGCCCCGAAATTCTGGATGATTTAGAGACAAATATCCTTGACAAGGAAAATGATGATAGTGAATTAGAAATTTTCGAATGATCGGAAGACGATGTGGAAGAAGACGACGAAAATCAAGACTCAAGTCCTTCTAATTATAAAAGTTTTTGAAAAACTTTCCCACATTTGAACTTCACCTGTAATAAGTATATTAAAAGTATTTCTAATTAAAATATAATTAATGTTAAAGCCATCAAATGTTTTAATCCTAATATATACTTTTTACGCGAAAGGACCTTAAAATATATTCTGCAGCTTGTGCCGTGTACGCCCTCCACCTCTGCCATTAATTAAACACCTTCAGCAAATTTGTGACAAAAAAAGGTGGCTTGACGTAAGGTAATTAAAAAATGTCATATAATAAGTCTGTTTACCATTAGAAGGTTCAAAATCAGTTTTGGCCTTTTATTTTATTCGAACCGTTGTCGGTACGGTAAGACGGGTAGTTTTTCCGGAAAGCAACACAACAATTAACATATATATTAGAGCATCATTAAAATATACTTAAAGCATTCCACTCAAAAATTTGAGTGGTTGTATTTCGCATTTGTCGGCGACTATATATTATTTTATGGAATAATATAACAATAATTATTTCTCGATAGTAAAAATCTGTAATAACGTCCATTGTTTCACCACAAACTAATAATAAAAGTTCAACTTTTGAATTATATATATAGTATACATTTGATTATTAACACGTAACCATTATAAGGCATTTTATATAAATATCGGTTTAGTCGAGCCTAAGAAATAAATGTAGCTAAAACATTAAAGTTGTCGTTGTATCGTGGTCAATTAATTTGGGAAGAAAATAAGAATGAATTTGAAGATATGGACGCTGCTGTTTACAATGACTTTACTGAGCCTTTTTCACATGCCGAATTCTTCTACTTCCATGTTGGAAGATCCTGGTGTGAGACGTTATCACATGGTGACATGTACTCCTTGTTATACATATAAATATAGGAGATGTCATCGCGTAAGAAGCTGTAAACGTAAGTAGAACTAATAGCGAATCATTTCAGAATGCGTTTTATGGGTTACCTAACTTATCTTAACTTTTTCCCTATATACAGATCCAGTACGAACTAAAAAGAAGCCGACAAGAACCGAAAAGCCTCAGGGTAAATCAAAATTTCGGAGGGCAACTTAATTTTATTTGATAAAAAAATAAATAAATTAAAAAATAAATTAATGAATGATCATCGCTGTTTAATGTGCTAGAGATTGATATTATCATACCAACGTGACACAGCTAGTATAAGGCGGAAAATAATTATTGTGAAAATGCTTCACTCCTATATTTCATAATTTTTACACTACTTAATTGACCGCCTGTGTAATTTGAAAATATACTTTATTTTGCGAAAAAGCGTCTTTTATTATTATCTAAACAAAATAAATTTTCGAGTTTGAAAAACCGCTTAACCCTTTGAGGCCGAAATTAATTCGAAAATTGTGAAAGTGAAAAATAATTAGAATTTTTGATGGAAACGTGTTTATTAACATAACATTAACTTAAAATAAGGCTTAAATTAATAAAAAATATACAGGATTATCCTGCAGGACGTGGTTACTAATGCTAACCACTAGGTACTAATTAGTATAAATACCAAGATTATTTTGCAAAATCAGGTAGTCATGTACAGGGTGTCCGGTTATAAATGTAACTCCCTTTAACATTTTTATTTGCCCTCGTATAAAAAAATGTTAAATACAAAAGTTGTAAGGATTTTCATACAGTTTTCTGCGGTGTTACTAGAAAAACAATTGAACATCGAAATTCTACTGTACAGATTAAATTAATGTTTTGTTTAATTCTTCTGTATATCGATATAGCTCTTTAAGACGAGTTCAGTAATATAAGGTTTGTTGGGTCTAGCTATAATAGTTACCACGTAAATTGCAAGAATGTCGGGTATCTGATTATTACTGAACCCCTCTCCTAAATCCTTTATTTGGTGAGCTAGAAAAATGTTCTATACAAAAGTTGTAGGTTCCTTCAGAAACTTTTCTGCGGTGTTACTAGAAAAACAATTGAACATCAGAAAAGCTTCTGAAGGAAGAATTTTTTTCTAGCTCACCAAATAAATAATTTAGGAGAGGGGTTCAGTAATAATCAGATACCCGACATTCTTACAATTTACGTGGTAACTATTATAGCTAGACCCAACAAACCTTATATTACTGAACTCGTCTTAAAGAGCTCTACCGATATCCGGGAGAATATATAGGGTGTCCCATTTAAAAAAACATTAATTTAATTTGCACAGTAGAATTTCGATGTTCAATTGTTTTTCTAGTAACACCGCAGAAAACAATATGTAGATTCTTACAACTTTTGTACTTAATATTTTTTTATACGAGGGTAAATAAAAAAGTTAAAGGGGGGTTACATTTATAACCGGACACCCTGTACAACAACAAATGACGTAAAATTATTATTTTATTTTAAGTGTAATAACGCAAAACAATTCCTGTCTCTATTTAGGCATAACCCAACTAGGTAGGTTGAACATTTCCGAACGGTTCTATGAACATGTGTGAGGGTACTACATTTAGCGCATCGAAGTGAGGTAGATCTTTCAGGCATATGAGCAGCGTTGCCATAACGCACTTCGTATGGCACAACTTTTTTGAAATTGTTTGGAGGTCGTTGTGAAGAAGATCTTCCGCGCTTGGCAGGTTCAACAAAACCTATAAGTCCTCGCGCCAGAGACATTCAAAAGTGTTTTAATGTAAGGCTTTTACAGTTACTTATTTGTTGGAAGAGAACAAATGCGTTGAATATGCTAGCGTCAACGAAGAAAAAAAATCCTATGCCACCATTTATGACACTTTCTATCAACTTCATAAAGACTTTTCATCATATCAAAACGATCAACCTATCCCATATGAGTATTATAATCTCGAATCATCCTTCGAATCATCATCTTCAGCAGTACCATTTATCTTTTTTCTGGAAGTAGTCTCCATAATTGAGGGATCATGGTAGTTTCCTAGAAGTAGCACACTTCGGCGGTCCATCCATTTTAGTGCAGCTATTCCATCCTTTGAAACACGCCAATCAGCCTCTCCGCGTTTCAGGCTTTTGTCTGTTTTGAGTTCGGGGACATGTTTCCGCCCTTTTCGGATTGTTCCGCAAGAATATATTTTTTTAGCTAGTAACTTCCGCTGTAGTTCGAGAGAATTAAAATCATTGTCGAAAAACACTTTGTGGTTTTTGTCTACCAATGTTCGAGGGAGATACATGACCACCCTATGACCCAATTTTTTTTCTGTCACTTGATCAGCTTTACCGGTATAAATTTGGAATTCACACATGTATCCTGTTGAGTCGGCTCGGACCTAAACTTTATAGCCTCTCTTTACAGGTTTCATGGGCATGTATTGGCGAAAGCTACTACGCCCTTTGAACCTAATCATGCTCTCGTCCACGGATTGAAACTCACTAGGCTTC
>MU188736.1:43401-59411 GCA_016904865.1 Pissodes strobi
TGAACCTAATCATGCTCTCGTCCACGGATTGAAACTCACTAGGCTTCATGGACGAAATAACTGTTTTTTGAAGCTTATAAAGTAAAGGTCTAAGTTAGTATAACTTGTCATGGTTTTGTTCACCTTTCCCTGGTTGAACAGAATTGTCGTTGAGATGGATATTACTCAGCAACCAAGCAAATCTATCCCTACTAATTGCGGAGCTAATAAAAGGATCTCTCATTTCTTTGTTGGAAGACCTATAATCTTTGAAACTTGGTAGTTTTTTCAAACCCATAAGGATATTAACTCTCAGAAAGATTTTAATCTCCTTTACAGTCGTTGGTTTGAAATTCCTTCCTTCACCGTGTCTCTGGAATGCGTATAAGTTGGTTTGAAATTCTATGTGGATAATGAAATCTTCGGGAAACAAATGCAAAAATACATTCATCGGTGTCTCAATAACATCAGGCAAATCTGGACCAGTTGATTCTGCGAAAGCACTTGATATTGTAATGTTGGAAATACTAGTAGTCCAGTAATCTGGCAGAAATACATCAGATCGTCTTGCGAGAGGGATGTCATCATCACTGTCCCAATGTAAATCGGGATTAGGGATCGCATAGTTCTCGATAATAATGTCCATATTTTCGATGTCAAAAACATCTTCATCGTTATTGGGAGCATCCAGCGTTGGCAATTCATCATTTATAACTTCTTCTAGGTCTCCTGTCAGAGATTCATCGTCGCTTGGTATTTCTTCTAGAAAATCGAAAACAAGATCTGGATCCATATTTTCGAGGTCCGAAAATTTCCAGGTAGCCATATTATCTGAAATGCAAAGAATTTGCATTACAAAATATGCTACAACACTGTGTTGTCAAATGTTAGGATTAAAAATACTTTCGTACAATCTACTTCCAATAATTATTAGACATAAAATACCAGATGAAAAAATCGTATTTTTTAGAATACTAGTATTATATGTTCCTAGTGGCCACCACGGGAAACCACACATAAATTTGCTCACGTCAAGCCTATTCTGAGAAATACATAATATGTTTTACAATAGACACTAAATATGCATGTATTAGAACACTTACCTGCTCTTTTTGAATCAAAAATATCACAGAAATAATAAAAAAAAACAAAATTATTGCATAACTTGGAACGCGCGCGAAACGTTATTCATACGGCATGATAAATGTCACTAAAGTCGACCAGCAATGAATGCAATCGGCAAAAATCATAAAAATTATACTTAGGCAACACATTAAACACTGTGGTTATCACGTAAAACCGGTAGGAAAAAAGGGTTAAAAAAGATATTTGTAAAAGTTACAATAAAATAAAAAATGGGAGGTTTTTGTTGAGCAGTTTACATTTACCTAGGGCTGACTGTTAGAAGTTTGCTCGTATTTATGGTAGGTTTTGAGGGGGGGGGGGGTTGATCAAGAGGAAAACTCTTTGAAAAACCTCTTTCCACGTTTGACTAGTCGTTAAACAATCGCAAACACTTAATGTGAAGGAGTAGGTTCTTCCCTTGCATGAGCGAGGGAGGGGCCTATTTGTGTAGGGGCGGAGCTATCATATATGCCACTAGAGTGCCTGCTCCTGCTCTCCTGGTACTTAGAATTTTTAAATTATTAAAAAGTTATCATTCTACTTTTAGATATTATATTTCTGGATTTCATAAGTGATTATTAATCGAATGGATGCTTGTATAAGCTTAGCTTTATCATCTTCACAAGCCTCTAGCATTTTCGTATATTGATCTAACGCAAAAAAGAGTTCATTTATATTTACTAAACTGTTCAATTTGTCTACAATTTCCGTCATATTGTTGAAAAGTTGTTTATGGTGTCATGAGCTACATCTCTATTTTGAGTGTTGCTTACCTTTGCATTGTTTATGTCTATATTAATTAATATTACTGTCTATGGTAATTATTATCAATATTCTAAAATTCTAAATTATTAGACATTTTAGACATAGGGATACATTGTTAGCAATATAATTAAATTTACTTACAATTTAAATTCTACCTAGTACTAAACATATTTAGTCAACAATATCGATCAAAGATCTGTGTTTGTTGGCAAACAAACTAATTGAATACAATTTGAATGGTTATAGGTATAGATAATAGCTCATCGAAAAAAAAATAAAATAAACAATAAAACCAATAATAATACATACCACAAACTCAGTTCAAACCAATATAAAATGCAGAGAAATAAAAAAGGAAAAAAAGAAAAACAAAAAAAGGGAAGAGAAGAAATGAAGCAGAGACAATAAAAATCAGAAATCCAAAGAAATCTTTGTATGTACATACATTCACTTTAGTCTTAATTTCAACTTCTTTCAAATCATTTGAAAAAACAAAAAAATCATCTACATATAATGTCCCCAAGGTTAATGAATTATTGTCCTTTTTTATAAATAAACAACACTTATATTTTGACTTATTATATCCCTAATTAGAAAAAACTTCATTCACCCTAGCCTTCCATGCTCTTGATGATTGTTTTAACCCATAAACTGCCTTTTTTAATTTATACACTTTGCTTTCACTGTTTTTAATAACAAAACCCTCTGGCTGTTTCATATAAACAGGTTGTTCTAGAAAACCATTCAAAAATGCAGTTTTTACATCAAGATGTATAATTTTTAAATCTAACTGTACAGCTAAGCTTGCCAATAATCTTAAAGTAGAATGTCTCACTACAGGTGCAAACACTTCACCATAGTCAATACCAGCTTTCTGTACACAACCTTTTGCCACTAAACGTGCACGATATCTCACTTCTCCAGTGTCACTCACTTTTGTTGTGAATACCCACTTGCATGGTACAACGGTGGACGAATCTGGTACACTATCGATAAGTTTCCAGGCATCATTAGCTTCAAAACACTTGACCTTCTCTGTCATGGCATCTCTCCATAGTTCAGCATCTGCCCTTGACATGGCTTGCTCCACAGACTCTGGATCACCATTTAAACAGATTCCAAGACCTTGCAAACATGCATAGGTTACATAGTCCTCAAACTGTTTTGGCTTTATCGTCCTTTGAGACCTGCTAATTTCACAGTTTTCTATTTGTAGAGTGTCATCAGGCACTTCATCCACAAAATCTTCACCACTTGTCGAGTCCGCTGTCTCATAATCTCCATCTGAGTCAAACTCTGGCAAAATCTCATTGGACGAGCCTTGAGACAAGTCTTGCTGATTTACTTCAGCCACCACTGAATCAGCTGATTCCTGAGGTTCGTAAAATAGTAATTGGGATGGTTTAACTATCTCTTCAATGACAACGTCCCTGCTTGTTACAATCTTTTTCTCATCAGGATCATACATTCATACATTCTTTTCCCACTTCAGACGTTGCCCTTTTGGAATCAGGACCATACCCTTACTTCCAAATATCCTAATTTGACTCACATCTGGTTTCCTGTTATGCCATTTTTCATAAGGGGTAGTTTCGAGTCCAGAGACTGCAGATCCATTTCTGAGGTACCCTGCAGTAGCCATAGCTTCAGCCCAAAATAGCTTTTCAAGCTTTGCATCGTATAGCAAACACCGAGCCTTTTCAACTAAGGTACGGTTCATCCTTTCACTCATACCATTCTGTTGTGGAGTGTACACATTTGTTTCTTGTGTACACTTTCAAAAACCTCGTCTTTGCCTCTTAAGTAGTATGTAAACACCATCCTTGTGTAGTCGTCCTCCAACACCATGAAGTATCTGGAGCCCCCAAGAGAAGTCACTTCCATTGGGTCACATAAGTCTCCATGCATTACCTCCAATGGGCAATTTGCTCTATTTCCTTTGTGTCTGAAAGGTAGTCGACTTTGTTTGCCTTCACAACAAACTTCACATAGTTCATCACTCTTAGTCATTGAGCCTTTAAGTTCAAACCCATTTACTAATCCATTTTTCATTGAATTTAAATCTCTATAATTTAAATGCCCAAATCGCCTATACCAGACTTCCTTGGAAACTGCCAAGCCTGCTAAATTAACTTAACTTAACAAGAAAACACAATCTAATATTTAAGGAACAATATTTATATTGTTGTTACTAGGTTCCTTTCTTTTAAACACAGCAACAATCTATCTGGAGTAAAATAGCACGTTAAATGGAGATGTTGTGAGTTAAAGACAAAATAATGTCATATGACTATTAAATTTAACTACTAATATGTAAAATATGGTGATTGTACGGAGACCAATTCTAGTGTTAATACTCGGTTCTGTATAAATAGTACTAACTGAAGTGATGTTAAGTAAGCTAATTACAATTAGGTATGCGTGCGCTAATAGCTGCACCGATTTTAAATGTAGCAATAATAATATGTATCAATGAACGACCACAATAATTAAATCAAATGAGTCGATAAATTAATAAAAATAAT
This sequence comes from Pissodes strobi, assembly GCA_016904865.1. Taxonomy (NCBI): domain Eukaryota; kingdom Metazoa; phylum Arthropoda; class Insecta; order Coleoptera; family Curculionidae; genus Pissodes; species Pissodes strobi. The sequence goes on from MU188736.1 coordinate 47,796, forward strand.
AAAATTAGAATAAAACTATTGAAAGCATGGCTGTCGATGCTTGATTCATATTATAAAGGGAAAATTCAGAGCAGTTATATTACTCGATAAATGAATGAAAAGAATAAAATTATTGAGCCAACGCTTGACTTATATTAAAAGGAGAGAGAATTCAGAACAATCAGCTTAACTGGTCCGATAAACCAGTGAATAAATGAAAATAAAATTAACGAGCTATCTCAGAGCTTTGTCGGTCAATGTTTGAGTTAAATTAAAAAAAAATAAGGAAAAATAAGAGCGATTATATTTAACAGATAAACAAATGAATCAATGGAAGATAAAGCTTCTGTACAATACCCCAAATCCGGTCGTCCAATCTGGTGGCCGGGCACTTATAGATAACAGATACTGCCTCTCGATGACCCCGATGAGCCGAGGTCTCGATAGCTCGGTGTCGAGATTGGCTGATAATTGCTGCTGGGTTTTTGAATTTTCAATTTGCTATAGCAAGCAACATAACATTTATATAATATGTATTTATAGATCATCCTTGGCTGTTGTAAATGAATTCCTTGAGCGCCTGGATGTTCTCTTGTCTCATATTCCAGCCCCTTGTACCATAATTCTTGCAGGTGACTTCAACATTGACCATGGCGATAAACGTGCATTAAATATCATTTTGCTCTCCAACCTACTTTCATCTTATGGCTTGGCTATGCATGTCAGTGCACCTACTCGCATCACGGAGAACTCAGCTACTACAATAATTGCTTATATGTGTTCAAACAGTAATTATGCTCTGTGCAAGGTAATGACTGCAGGGCTTTCTGATCACGAGGCGGATATTTGTGAGTTCACAGATGCGTCGTGTAGATTGAGACCAGAGCGTCGTCATGGCAGGATTTTTGATTCAGCCAGCTTTGAGAGATTTCATCAGGGATGCTTGGATGTAAAATGGCTTGAAATTGAACACTCCCCTGACCCTTTTTCTACTTTTTTCATTGTCATACGTAATGCCTTTGAGAGATCCTTTCCGCTAAGATGGATTAAATCTAAGTGTAACAAAAAACGGAAGTCCTGGCTTATAAAAGCCATTAGATTATCTGCTGCAAATTTACGCTCTTTAAACAACCTGAAAAAGTTTTTTAAAAACCCTAATTTCTTGATCTACTGCAAGACCTACAGACAAACATATAGAAGGATAGTTAAAGCCGCAAAAACCGGATACTATCCTTGCAGGGGCTAAGAATTGGCAGGGAGAGTGCTGGTCGATTGTAAATGAACTGTGTGGCAGAGCCAGTCGCCGCGGTTGTGACACCGAGGTTACGCCGGACCAGCTCAATTATTTCCTCTGCAACATCCCGTCCAACCTTCATGGAGACTTGCCGCCTGCTTGTGACCCTCTCCTCTTTTTCCGTGATTTTTCACTTCGGGATTCATTCTCTTTCTTTCCCACTGATTTAAATGAAGTCAAAGAGGCATTAAGAGCTATTAAGATCGAAAGGGCTATAGGGGACGATGGAATATTTGCGGAGGTACTCCTGCGTCTTCCTGATGTTGCACTAAATGCCCTCGCTTTTGCCATTAACGACCCTTGGAACAGGGGTGAGTTCCCGGTAAGGCTAAGGGAGGCTCTTGTGATTCCCACGCACAAGGGGGGTAACCTTGACCTGCCCTCAAACTTTCGCCCCATATCCCTTCTGCCTACGCTTTCCAAAATATTTGAGAAAATTATTAAGAAGAAAATGCTGGCCTTTCTCCAACTTCACAATGTAATTATCCCAAACCAATTTGGTTGCCTAAATTCTAAGGCCTTATTTTCCTTTCTGCAATGTGTTTATCAGTTTTTTAATGCGGGTGGGGTGATCTGTGATCTTTCAAAAGCTTTTGATTGTGTCGATCGTGGAATACTGCTGGCTAAACTCGAACGTTATGCATTTAGGAGTGTGGCTCTAAAGTGGCTACTAACTTCTTGCCTTGTGGGTCGCAGGCAGTGGGGCCAGGTCGTCGTCATTGGATGTGCCAAGTGGCGTTCCGTAGGGATCAGTGCTAGGCCCACTGATATTTCTTATATATATAAATGACTTCTCCTTAGTCAACATTTCGGGGAAATTTACTTTTTTTGCAGATGACATCTCAATCGTATGGCATGACATTTGAGGGATCTAATGTCTGAAGACCTGTTGTTGGTTAAGACCTGGTGTGATGCAAACCTGCTTGCGTTAAATGTTTGCTTTAGGGGTGATGTACGCGGGGTTCAGCTGGGAGTTGAAGAGCTGCAAGCAACAGACGAGTTTCAGAGAGTTCGGATAGACTCCAGTTTACGTTTCGAGCCTTATATCACGGCTTTAGGCCGTAAACTATCATCGGCATGCTTTACGATAAGAACAACTGGCATGGAACTTGGTCTTTTGGTGGCACGTTGCGCTTTTTGAAAGCCAGCTTCGGTATGGCATTCCCTTTTGGGGTATTGCCTGCCAGAATTTGCTTAATGTAATTTTCATTCTTCAGAAGAAGTCGGTTCGCGCTATTGTCGTTGCGGGTCGTGGGGATTCATGCAGACCGCTTTTTGTTTCGCAGGGAATTCTTACACTTTCCTCTCTCTTTATCCTGGAGACTGCATCTCTTGTCTATAAACCTTCATTTGCCGATTCCTACTAGTTCTCTTGTGAGGGATTCAATTATCTACGAGGGGAGAAAAATATTTAACCATCTCCCACTCGTGATCAGAAATGCAAAAAACATAAAGCTGTTTAGAAGTATGTAGAGTCCCTTCTAGTAGAAAAAGCATATTATTATAGAGTGGCAGATTTTTTAAATGACCAAATAACGGTTTAGTGTCTGAAACTTGTGTTTCTCCTGCTGTTGTTTGTATGACTCTTGTGTTTAATGTATTTCTCGTCTTTGCTTGACCTTTGCTTTAATTTTCTTATAACTATATTGTGTTTTTTCAATATTTTAACCCAAACTAACCCAAACTACCTTAGTTTTATGGCAATATTCTGTTTTAGTTAGATATAGTCTGCTTTGTCTACAAAATGTAACTGGATGTTCTACTGGATGTTCTACTCATGAGAACACGCCTTGTTTAGCGTGCCGGGGGGTAACTGAGGTAGACCGGGATCGCGTTACATGGGGTAAGAAGAGATGATAAAGTAAGCACGTTTAGTTTATAACAATAACAATGTATTAACGATAAAACTTTAACAATAATTATTGGTCAAAAAAAAATGAGATTCTATTATACCCGATTACTACGGTGCGCATGTTTTCTCGATTTGAGGTACTGTTTATAGGTCTTTGTTTACTGTTTTATAATTTATAGTTTTTCTTAAGAGTTGGGTTTTATTTAAGAGCACTAGGAGATTTCACTAAACTTTTTAACTGACTATTTAGACACTCGTCTTTCTCAACACTCTGACAAACTTCTTGTCAAGACTTTACTATGGAGGTTGTGCAACCCTTAGTCCTAGCAGTCGTCAAGTGACTAACCGGTGCCAGGTTTGGTAGGAAAGGAATGGAACCTAAAGCAGTCGTATGGCTAACTTTAGGAGCGGATAGAACCCAGAAGGCAGTCGTCAAGTGACTAACCTTGGGAGCTGGAGGTGAGACTAAAGTCTGCCGAACTGAGGGTTCGGTAGCGTATTTATATAAAACAAAGTGATGATCATTGCATGCATAAGGCTCAAAGTCGCTTCCGTTGATTGCTCGCGTTGTTTATAGTTTGCCTTTAATGTTTATATAAGAATCTCCAAGTTCAAGTTCAAACTTGCGACAGGGTGTTATTTGTTTAGTAGCTTATGCATTTTAGTAGATTACAATATTTATTAACAAAAAAGAATGTTTGTCGCGTCAAGATATTGTCAAATAAAATTTTGTGATTTAATTATGGTGGGAAACGATTAAAATAATAATAGTTTTTAACAGACGTTGCATACGTTTAATGCGACCAAGTAGGTAGATGAAGCACGTTGACGCTTCTGGGACACACCTCTAAAACGACGAAAACGTAACAAATAACCGGTTACATTAATCATTAATTTAATCAATTTGTCGGTGAATATATTATAAATTGGTTTATTTTATCGAATAGTATAAAATGTGTTTCTCAATGGTAATTAATAATCTATAATACCATTCATTGTTTAACATTATAAACTATTCAACTATAAAGTATTTTATGTAAATATCGGTGTAGTGGAGCGAACGAAAGAACTCAAGCTAAACCATTAAGGACTTTGTTGGGTATATCGTGCCCATTTAATTCAGACAGAAAATAAGAATGCATATGAAGATATGGACGCTGCTGTTCACGATAATTTTATTGGGATTTTTGCACATGTCCAATTCATCTTCTTTCGCATTGGAAGATACTGATATGAGACGTTTGATCAACGTGAAGTGTAACCCTTGCTATAAATTGGTAAAAGGAACATGTGTCCGCATACGGAACTGTACACGTAAGTAGAGTTAAAAACGATCCATTTCAGAAAGCATTTCTTGGGGTATCCAACTGATCTTAAAATTATTTCCTATTTGTAGACCGACAACGCAAACAAAAACAACGTAAAAGGATAGGCGGACGCAAAGTAACCGGATAAATCAGAATTTAGTAACTTATAAACTGACAACGAGATCTAGCTGGAGCTACTACTAATAAATGTTAGATAAATTATTAAATTAACTTATTTTTATTTTAACGAAAACAAATAAATAGCATAAATAAATTATTGTTTTACAAACATAGTAATCAATGATCACCAGACTTAGGCAAATATGAGGTTGAAGTTGTGATATTTATGCACGCCAATATGGGTCTGTCACTAAAAATACGACACAACATACTGGTAATTTGCGTTTACGTATTAATCCATGCAAAAATTATAATTAATTACAACAAACGAATTATATTAATTACCTTAATTATTACGTTATTATATATTATTTATTTATTTATTCACCTATATACGGGCCTTACTTAAAAAAGTATATATGCATTAGACATAGTACCTAAAAATCTAAAAAATACAGACTTCATAATTATCATAACAAAGAAAAGAACACCTTATCACTTATAAGTAACAAGATAAATAACAAACAATCACAGACATATAAATAACACTATTTCACCCTCAATTGCACATGTCTAGAAAATACTTTCAAGGAACATTCTTAACAGAACTCACAAAAGATCTGTAGGACTGTCACCACCCAGTGAATTAGCCAGCTTAGTGGCCCTTGAAATGAAATGTTGTAAACCTAAATTAGTACATCTATAAGGTTGGTTAAAAGTTTGAATATTTCGTGTTTGCCTTGATGGAAGCCAAAAGAGAAGGACAAAAGGGAAGGACAATCAACCAATGAATTAATAATCCTAAAAAATATCTTAAGGTCAGCCTCATCCCTTCTAGTCTTCAAGGTCGGCAGAGAAAAGTGTTAATGAATAATTTCAAAGTTATACCTGAAACCATCTAGAGGCATAATATTTGACTTGAACGCCATGTAGCGCAAAAACTTTCTTTGTATCTGTTCAATTCTGTGGATATGGGAAGTATAGGCAGGATGCCATACTCAGTGATTGGCCTAATCAGGGAACAGAATATTTGTCTCAGAGATGATGCATTATAAAAATCAGAAGTACAGCGTTTCACAAATCCCACCATCTTAAGAGCCTTGGTTATGGTTTTATCAACGTGTTCTGTAAATGATAGTGAGGAGTCAATTGTAACTCCCAGGTCCACAATAGATGGCACTTCAGTCAATGGAGAGTTGTTGATGGTATAGCTAAAAAACGTATTGGTTTTCTTCCTTGAGATGCAGAGAAAATGACGTTTTGATGTATTCAATTCCATTATGTTGCATTGGCACCACAGCTGAAACCTCTCCAAGTCAGCCTGCAGTCTGAGGCAATCCTCGACAGATGATACCGGGCACAAAGCACTTAAGATCATCAGCAAAACACAGAAATTTCGATTGATCAAAACACCTAGATATGTCGTTAATGAATACATTAAATAAAAGAGGACCCAAGTGGGATCCTTGGGAACCCCTGAAGGCACAGTGATCTCTTTAGATTTGAAGTTGAGTCCGGTCCCTGAGATAGCTCTCAATCCATAGCAGCACACTGCCACCAACACCAACGGCCTCCAATTTTTGAATCAGGACAGCATGATTTACCCTATCGAAGGCCTTAGAAAAGTCGGTATAGATAGCATGTACCTCACCAGACAGAAATTCTGTATAGGTAACCAGATTAAGTTCAGTGGACTTCCTATTAAGAAACCCATACTGCTCCTGCATGATAGTGGGAGATAATACGCCTGACAATCTTTTCAAACAGATTTGAAATGGTGCTATACTGGCCTATAATTCGTAATAACCTCCTTGTTTTGTATATAGGGGTCAAATAGCTAACCTTCCAATATTCAGGAAACAAACCAGTTGATAGAGACGTATTGAAAATAATATGCACAAGTCGCGAAATCATAAAACTGCAACACTGCAAGAAAGCAAGAGGAATTCCATCAGAACCATGCCTCTTATAAGCTTTCAGCTTCATGATTACGTCAAATATTACAGAAATCGGAATATTGAGTTCAGTAAGAGAAATCTGGCTAAGAGATATCTCCCTAGTTCTATTCCAGGCAGTGGCACCACCACATACAGACTTAAAATATTCAGAGAAAAGGTCAGGAAGTTCAGGACCCAAATTACAGTATTCCCCACCATAGAACATAGCTGAAGGGAAGCTTTCAGCTCTACGCCTACAATTCACAAACTTCCAGAACTGCCGGATGTGTCCACTAATCAGCAATGAAGTCTCAGACAAGGCCGCATATTCTCTATAACAATGTCCCAGATAAACCCACACCAGATGCAAAAGATCGGCAAATTCCTCGAAAGCCAACTTTAACCTTGACGTGGCGGCTATACGTGGCCCGCACCAAATAATCTGGGTATGATTATAGAATTGTTCTTCAAAATTAAAATAGTTGGTCCGCACCAATTAAATGAAAACGTGTTTTGTTGGTGGCTGGTTCAGCAAAACAAAATTTGCAAGAGCCATTCAATCTTCTTCCCAACAGGCGGTCATGGAAATCTTGTGTTATTATGGCTGCTCTGACTTTTTTACAGAAATTCCCTTAATACGCTTTATTGTATGCCGTTTTAAGGTTATTTTAACATTGAAAATGTTTCTGTTATCCTAATATAGGGCCTCAAATAGTGAAAAAGTACATGCTACATTTGCTACATGACGTCATACGCGTGAGAGATCGTGTTAGTTTATTGTTTATTTAAACTTAAATTTGATTATAAGGTATCGGAATCCGTTCAAATGACTAAAATCAATTGGAACTAACTGAAACTAACCGAAAGTCGATTGAACGACTAACCAAAACTAGCCAAAAGTAACCAAAAGCACCAAAACGGGCTAAAACGTATCAGAACAGGTTACAAACATTCAAATAAGTTAAAACTAACCAAAACGAGCCAAATTTTAAGGACTAACCAAAACTAACCAAAAACATTAAATTTGATTAAAACATATCGGAACCGATTCAAACGACTAATATAAATTACAACTAGCTAAAAGTAACCTAAAGTTGATTGCATAACTAACCAAAACCAACCAAAAGCAAATAAAAGCTGTGCAAAGGTAGCATAATAATTAGTTTTTTAATTAAAAGCTTGTATGAAAAACCAAAACGGGCTAAAATGTATCTGAACAAATTCAAAATATTACAGTAACTAAAAACTAACCCAAATTAACCGAATATTGGCGACTGACCTAAACTAACCAAAAACATTAAAATTGGTTATAACGTATCGAAACTGGTTCAAATGACTAAAATAATTTAAAACTAACTGAAATCAGCCGAAAATTTATTGGCCGACTAACCAAAAGTCTCCAAAAGCACCGAAAAGAGCTAAAACGCATCGGCACAGATTAAAAATATTAGATTAAGTTGAATTTAACAGAAGTCTGGCGACTAACCTAAACTGACCAAAAACATTTAAACTGGTTATAACGTATCGCAACCGGTTCAAATGACGAAAATAAATTGGAACTAACTGAAAGTAACCGAAAGTTGATTGAATGACTAACCAAAAATAAACAAAAGCACCAAAAAAGGCTAATTTTCAGCTGGTTTTAATTTGTTTTAGTCATTCAGTTTCGATACGTTATAACCAATTTTAGTGTTTTTGGTTAGTCACCAAAATTCGGTTAATTTGTATTAGTTTTAACTTACCTCCGTAGTTTTAATCTATTTCGATACGTTTAAGCCCGTTTTGGTGCTTTTAGTACTTTTGGTTAGTTTTGGTTAGTCATTCAATCAACATTCGGTTACTTTCAGCCAATTCCAATTTATTTTAGGCAATTGAACAGATTCCAATACGTGATAACCAATTTAAACGTTTTTGGTTAATTTTAGTTAGTCGCCAAAATTCGGTTAATTTGGGTTAGTTACTTATTTTAATACCTTTTATCAGTTCCGATAGGTTTAGCCCTTTTTGGTGTTTATGGTTACTTTTGATTAGTTTTGGTTAGTCATAATGAAGGAACTGAAAGTCTTAAAACAACAATTAGCTATATTGGAAAATTCTGCACAAGTAGGCAACTCCCATAGAATCACCAGTTTTTTGGACCCTCAGACAGGCAATTCTGATGTTGATCATACAAGGTACTCAAGGGTACCTCTCTTTGTTTAAAAGATTCACAGAAGGCAAGTTCGATATTAACTGCCAGATGACAGGAAAACTGGGCATATTAAGGTTACTTGACCTGAGTCTGAGCTATGGCACCAGTCGCTTTACCAAGGATGATTTTGTGATGCTGCTTTCTGATGACCAGGATATTTACAGAGGAAAGCTGCCTTGCTTAGAAGCTATTTCCGAGAGACTGGGAAAGTTGACACACACAAACTTGATTATCGGCTTTAATCAACCAGGTTTAAATAAAAGGATTGCTGCCCAAAATCTACTTTTGGGTAGGTGCTTACATAGGAGCCCTAATGCCAACTTTGTCCCTATTATATCACCTGGTCCAGTAGAAAAATACCATATTGCAGAATACCTAGTGGACTGTTTCATATTTTCTATAGACTCTACCGGCTCCTCATCCATCAGTTTCCTGGAAAGTGATACGTCATGTTCAGTGCATCCAGAATCTATTCGCAATATAAATTACCATGATGCTTCAAGGAATGATACAAATCTAGGTACAGAACTCAGTCAATCTTTTTTCGGCCACTTAACGCAAAAAGCAATAGCCTCATAGCCAAGCAACAATGATATTACTGAACTTACTGAACTCTCCATCATTCTAAATGATCACAACTCACCAAATGTTGTACTGAGCATTGGTTAAAGCAGGAGGAGCTTTTAAGTGTGGCAGAGTATGTTGTCTTATCTAAGTATTGTAGAAAAGAATCGTTTCATGGCGGCTGTATAGTTTTACTACATGAACTGTTCTGGGAGGGGAAATCTTTTCGTCCTGTTACTAAGTTTGATTATCTTTTATCAGAAATGTCCTTTTCTCAATGAGTCAAAATTTGTATATAATATGCCTATACCGTTCTCCATCTTCCAATTGTGAAACATTTTTTGCTGGTTTAGAATCAATCTTGTCTGAAATTTCCAGTTAGTCGCCAAAATTCGGTTAATTTGGGTTAGTTATTTATTTTAATACCTTTAATCAGTTCTGATACGTTTTAGCCCTTCTTGGTGTTTATGGTTACTTTTGATTAGTCATTCAATCAGTTTTCGGTTAATTTTAGTTAGTTTTAATTTATTTCAGTCATTTGAACCGGATCCGATACGTTATAACCAATTTTAATGTTTTGGTTAATTTTAGTTAGTCGCCAAAATTCGGTTAATTAAAGTTAGTTTCAACTTACCTTAATATTTTTAATATGTTCCGATATGCTTTAGCCCTTTCTGGTGCTTTTGGTTAGTCTTGGTTAGTCGTTCAATCAACTGTCAGTTAATTTCAATTGGTATTAAATTATTTTAATCATTTTAACCAGTTCCGATACGGGGATTAATTGGGTTAATTTGGGTTAGTTTTAATATTTTAAATCTATTTCGATACGTTTTAGCCCGATTCGACGTTTTTAATTACTTTTGGTTAGTCGTTCAATAAACTTTAGGTAAAATTCAGTTAGTTCCAATTTATTTTAGTCATTTGAACCGGTACCAAGATGTTATAAGCATTTTTTATGTTTTTGGTTAGTTTGGGTTAGTCACCAATATTCAGTTAATTTAGGTTAGTTTGAACTTACTTCAATATTTTTAATCTATTTCTATGCGTTTTAGCCCATTTTGGTGCTTTTGGTTACTTTTGGTTAGTTAGTCGTTCAATCAACTTTCGGTAAAGTTCAGTTAGTTTTATTATAAAAGAATGGAAAGCTATTGAGCAAAGCTCAAGGAAGCAAGTCTACAGTCCTTCATTTCGAAGGTGACTGCGGTGGTCCTTTAGTTTTAAAGGAAACACACCAACGACGAGATCCAAAAAAGTGTAAAATTCAAAAAGCATGCTTAGTGTAGAGGAATGTTGTTTCGCTTCTTCGGTGGACTACGAAAAGAAGTTTTATTATATTTTAGTCATTTGAACCGGTTCCGGTACATTATAAGCAATTTTAATGAGTTTGGTTAATTTTGGTTAGTCGCCAAAATTCGGTTAATTTAGGTTAGTTTTAACTTAACATTTGTAATGTGTTCTGATAAGTTTTAGCTAGTTTTGGTGCTTTTAGTTACCTTTGATTAGCCATTCAATCAACTTACGGTTACTTTCAGTTAGTTCCAAATTGTTTTAGTCACTTAAACCGGTTCCGATAGGTTATAACCAATTTTAATTTTTATGGCTAGTTTTGGTTATTCGCCAAAATTCGGTTCGCTTTGGTTAATTTTAATTTTTGTAACCTGTTCCGATAGGCTTTAGCCCGTTATGGCGCTTATGGTTAGTGGTCCAATCAACTTTCGGTTAGTTTCAGTTAGTTCCAATTTATTTTAGTCATTTGAACCGATTCCGATACGTTATAATCAAATTTAGGTTTAAATAAATAAACTAACACGATCTCTCACGCGTATTACGTCATGAATGTGGCAAATGTAGCATGCACTTGTTCACGATTTGAGGCCCTATACTAGGACAACAGAAACATTTTAAATGTTAAAATACATTTTTAGGTTGTCAGACATGCAGAATAGATCGGTTAAAACAAAAGTTCCGATATCATAATGATAAAAAAAATGCCCATATGTGACCAGTATTCTGGCGGACACTGTATAACATTAGTTTTATTTTTTTTAGAATTTGCAATAATTTTGGAAATAAGTGTGCTGGAATGTGCATTAAACAACATTTACGCCTCTTTCAGACGATACGGATTTTAGCCGGTCCGGTTTATTGTAGTCCAGTAGTGCACTAAACTAATAATAATTGTCACGAGGTTTTAATGCACCAGTCACGTTAAAACCAATAGAACCGGACCGGCTAAAATCCGTATCGTCTGAAAGAGGTCATACATACCTTTCAGGATCGCGGGGTAATTAATGATTTTTCGCCACCGCTTCTAGTAGAACAATTCAAATAAAGGCAGTTATAACCAGGCATTTTTAACAAAAATAAAATAA
>JAEQML010046780.1:0-59392 GCA_016904865.1 Pissodes strobi
ATATATACCACATCTGTCACGTGGCGCTCCAAATGGATGTATCTATCGAGCAGGTTGGAACATCCGAAGTAAGGTCGCGAGGAGTAAGGTAGCGAGAGTATCGATTACACAAGTCGACCAGTAAAAGGAGCAAATCGCACTACTGTAATTAATTACATTTACAACGTTACAACCGTTGTGTAATTCAATGCATACTTCGAGTTGGAATACTACACGGTTGCAATCCGAATAGCCCTTTCACTTCAACCTTACCCTTAGTTTAACAGAGTTGACAATTAGTTATCACTTGCTCTAGACACAAAATTAATGAGCAAGTCCCACATCTTCATATACCTATCCAAACCCTATGAGTTTGAATCAATAGAACAATTTTAAAATATTTGAATCTTAAGGACATTGCGGATAGAGAGAGAGAATTTAAAAAAAAATAGAACAATAAAACAATGCGGTGTGCACTTAAGACCATACGACAGAAGTAAAAAATTCAACAGAGCGATATTAAAATCTAAATAAAATTTCTTTAAAAATCTTGAATGCGCCAGACTTCGATCCCGGTGCCTCTCGCATGCTAGACGAACGCCTTTGAGCTATGGTCCCATTGAAATAATTTAGTCAAAAGACAATATAAGTATACAGGCCTGCGCTGTTTTCACTTAAAAAATCACCAATTCTACATTTTCAGTTGGATCGATGCGAATTGTTGGTACATTGTACGCGTAACCCCCCTTCAATGTACAAAAGTTTGGTTGGTTGTAAGGCGATTAGTCAATTGCTTAATAACCGATACTATTTATTTAAATATTTACTATATTCTCAGATAAAACGAGCACAATTGAAAATTAATCAGGTCATTGAGATTATAGTATCGTACTTAAAATAATAATTTTATAAATAAGTATGACTAACATTATAATATCACCAACCCATAGTCTTAAGTTCAAAATTATTAATACGGCCTAGTTCCTAATTAAAATCTGATTCTTAAAGTTTTGAGGTAATTACAAAACGCCTTAAATAAAACTCACTAAATAAGGATTAATCCCCTATATAAAAAATCAATTATAAATTAATCCCACGGCAGTAATAATATCAGTGAAAAATCGAATTGAGCTCAATTCGGTAACGTGCTTATGGATAAAACCTAGAGTTTTAGCTTTATGTAAGACGGTCTACTGCCATAAGGCCTTTACAGTAAGGACATAGCATTTAAGTAAATGTACGTAATACCAAAAAGTTAATAAGATAATTACAATATTAGCATGACATTTGCTAATCAAGATAACATCGTATACGGTAATGAAGATATTCGGTTTTAATTAATCACATAACGGTAAGAAACGGTAATAGATAGGATAAAAGATAACAAGCAATATAAAATCATTTAACGGTAATTTCGATAAAGATAAGGTAAGTAATCCTGCGGCCTAATTGTATGTCATTTTCATATGAAGGTCATACGGAAAATAGAATTCACTGGCAGTGGTTGATGAATATTTCTCCACTCATACGGCCTTTTAGCTGGCCCCAATTAGTGCTTTACTGCGCCATGTGCAGCTGCACGTCACGCCATGTGGGTCAACATCAGTAAATTTCATCAAGATTATAATAATTATGTAAAAATTATCCGAATGAGCGTTAATATGTGACAAATGTATGAACCTCAAAAACTTATAAGAAATACGTTTCATCTTGAATTAAGCAAACAGGGATGCATACTCGCGCTACAATTTTGGAACGATTGGAATGCATTTTCCATACGAAACATTCCAGAAAATCCACATGGTTTGATTCCGGTTGTTTATGTCTCGCACAATCGAGTCGCGGCTAAAGAGAATTGATGCATCATGTCTCTCTGACCTCACTCAGTATGAGATATTATCAAACAAACCGTTAACAGACACAGACAATCCAAACTGGAGTGGCGGGTAGTATAAGCGTGACATTCCTGTCGGGCTAAATGTGAATTGTCTTGGTCTCGTTGGATATAATAGTGACCATTATTGCAAATTATTTGGATATTATTTAAGCTGAGGCCCTTCGTTTTATCTTAACAGTTGGGGCTAGTTCTGGAGTTAGAAAGCTATTTGGCATTTACAAACTAGGAACTTCGTTCATATTTTATTAATAATATTTGTTATATTTATTACAGCTATTTGTTACTAAATATCGAGGCGCAATAAAGGAATGAAATTATTAGAGGTAATTTGAAAAAACGGTCCCGCGAACAGTGTTAAAATCATATTGATTTCCTGCAAAAATAATTGATAAGAAATTTAGTCGAAATGAAGATACATTGTTAGTTACCGGGTCGTTTGGGCCTTATGCAATGCAATAAATAATCCCAAATTGCTTTAGAACTTTTTCACACTAAAATCTATCCCATTGCAGTTGATAGCATAAATCGACGGTTAGGGCCATAAAGTAACCGTAAACCAATCTCGGCTATCGGATTTAAGGTATTGGATTTCGTAGATATGTATCTACTCACATAGGTCGTATTCGGCATTAATGAAAGTTAATTTATTTAATTAAGTATGGCATTGTGCGCCATTTGGTATTGAAAATGAACGGTTGGGCGTCAATTTGTATGCATGAGACGCGTTTTTATTTTCCTTAGGCATCGGTCGACGTTCTTTTAGTAGCAGAGATTTTTTTGTGTATTGTGGGCGCCAGAGTTCCTAGAGATAATGCGAACTGAATATGAATACATATTGATATAAATAAATATAAATATAAGAATATCAGAAATTTGCCCTTATAATTCGTGTCTCAAAGATCTCTATCTTGCGATAAATTAAGGACAGAAATTTCAAAACAACAATTTATTAATTATACAATTAAATTACAAATGCGATTGATGAAATTTGAAAAATTGAAATCTATATAATCAAAGGGCAAATATAATTGATGAAATTATTTGAAATAAAGTTATGAATAAATTGACTTAGTAATAAGAATTAAAATTAATTGTGACAGATTAAAAAAAAGGAATGAATAAAGCGTTATTATTGGTCTTTACAAAATGTTTATCTTCTGATTGGCTAATACTTAGCTTGTCCAACTATTCTGTAACCATGCGATCGTATTGGGACCTCTACTGGAACCGCTTCTGCCTGTTCCCAAGTTAATGTCTCTTGGTCTTATCGAGGACTTTCTTGGTTCCCAACGTATCGAATCCCTCAGAACACTTTGTACAGCAAGTGGACGAACACCTGCTCTTGCCAAGCACGATGTTTTCTTCCAGCCAATGTTGAATACATGCAAGAGAAAATAACCTAGTCTTAGACCAATGTATATCGCTAATTAAATAACATTCAGGGAAATATCATGTGAACATCAGTGACACTGTGAAACACATGAGGAAGCAATCAACAAATTGAAAATTTAGTGGTTAAAACAGATATAATCAGAAACTTGAATTACAATGTTAAGTTGAGCAAAAATTATAAATTCCTTTCTATGAAATTCAAAAGAAATAATGACTGAAATTTTGAATTCAAAAGAAGATTATGGAACTACGTTCCAATTCAGTGACTCTCGGTAAATCTAAATAGAAGATAACTTGAATTTGATGATAAATAGAAATATAGAGGTACAACCTCTAATAACGAGTCTTATAATATAACTCAAAACAAGTAATTTCTGTTACTTTTTATTTCGGCCCTTGGAACATAAACGATAATTGAGCGCAATTACGCCTCAATTAATTAAAGATAAAGATAAGAGAATCACTATCTGGCATCGAGATAGAAATTTAGATAAAAGATAAAAAAAAACAGATAATTTTACATGTGTGAGATTAACCTCTCATAAATGCAAAGAATGTCGATACAACAGTGCTGAGACGAGGCAGGGCGAGTGCTAATAATTATATGCTTGATGTAACAAATAAACTGAAAATTTAATTAAATGAGCCTGAAAAGAAAAAATATTAAAACCAGCAATACTATGAGCGAAAATTCGGAGAAATTTTACTGAAAATTCAATTTACTACCTTTGCAGGAATATACAGAATTTACTCCGAGAATTCACCCAAATAATACTGTTCTATTTGAATGGAAATACGTAAAATAATGTGCGTGACCACTAAACGATGAAATAATTACGTTCTCCGTAAATCTGGACTAAGCCTCTTTCAAATTACATAAATTTGACTAATGAGAAACGCAAATATTCACCAATAAATCGATATTCTTACCCAACGGTCACGACAATAATTAAAATTATTGAAGATGTAAGCTAAATAAAAATAGAATATAACAATGCTAAATTCTTGCTTGCGAATCATAAACAAATATTAGTTATGTATTTAAAAATAAAAGAATTAGTTAAATATACTGCAAGATGAATTAAATATTTCAAGATTAAAAATTAGCACTTACCCGTCAAGCGTCTCGACACAAGAATAAACGACCTCGCTTTCAAAATTTAAGACGTTCGATAAATTACAAATAGCGTACTGCGCTTCCTAAAATAGCCATCCACACGAAATAAACTCATTCGTGAATAGATGTCACTAGCAACTTATATCCCAAATATAGTAATCTATAGTGAACTAAATTCACAAACGGTAGATACAAAACAGCGTACTAGTACTTCTAAAATCGTTACTTGCACGAAATAAATCCATTAATGAATAGATGTCACTGGCGACTCAAATATCGAATATCGAGAATCATTTGCAAATGAACCGAAGTTTTAGTGGAGCGGAATAAGCATATATGTTGTTACAACTTCCTTGCGAGAAGACTCTCATACTGAACTTCCTTAATGCTCTCCTATATCAGCAATCTGCAAGTCATGTCCGCAGCAAAATTACGATCTGTACCAGTATGGAACGAATTGGAGATGCGAATATTTATAGATTCTTGGAAGATAGCAAATTTAAGAACCTCAGTGAACTCAAACCACTCCCAGAGAACCGTTCATTGAGGACGATATTAAAAATGGTATAAATAGAAATATGCACACTTTATTTCGCCAAGAAAATACCAACTCTAAAAAAAATATTGCAAGCAAGTAAGGATTACGCAAACTTGCCCCAGCTACTCTCTATAACATGAAACTTCGATGGGAAAACATAATAGAAGAAAGTCTGTTCTTATTGATAGATCAGACCTTATTTGCTGGATACGAGAATACTTAAGCTCGACCTGGAATTATCACAATGGATGCAAACATGAAACTTGAGTAAATGAATGGCACCAACGTGTCAAAAGCTTAACAAGATAGAAGCATGCTGACTTCTCAAGGGCTAGCCAACGTAATTAAAACCACAGTCCGCAAAAGGGGTAAAGCTTGTTATAACTGACATAAAAAGTTAAAACGTGTTTTTGGAAGAAGGCTTATTAAAATTTCTATCGAATTCAGCACCACGAAGAATGAATGACTGACGTTTTCGAAAATATCTCAACCAGTGACGGCTCGTCGTATAAAGTAAATGAGGCTGGGCCTCACATGTAAAAATTACAATATAATCTGAAAATTTCAAGTATCATTTGTATAAATATTATAAATATAAGATGTTTTTTGTCTAATTTCCAACCATAAAATTATAAAAATACAATCAAAGTTGTATGGGCATTATTTTTAACAGTAGCTGGCATGTTGCCACCCACTGGTATTTAACAAACGGCTAGTATAACTTAGAAAAGTTAAAAGTCGTTTCCTGGTAGTATTTCGACCACAGTAGCCACAACCCGCGCCGGTCTTTTAGCCGTTAGCAAAGATAAACCCCGGAGCGACCAGTAATGGCCCCCCATAGTCGGCCTTTCCGACTGGAATGCCCCTCCTGGCAACCAGAGCTACACAGGCGAGAGCGCTGACCTAAACATTTGGCAGCACCTGTCGAGACTAAGGCCCACAACAACAAAATTGGCTGTGGATTGATAAATTTGTTTTTGAACAAGGACTTTTTATTTAAATCTTTGTTTTATAAAAACATAAAAAACAAGCCAGAAATGATAAATAAATAAATGATTCCATTGTTTTACGGTGTATTATAAAATTTAAGACCCAACAATCAAAATAAAGGATAGGTAGGTGCTATACTTCTTTGTTTCGTAGTATTAGGGGTAGGTGCCAACTTGAAACATGACAACGTTTTATTGTCCACTTCCTCATCTCATCTCTTTTATTCTTGAAGGGTCAAGTGTCGTGTCAGGTCGTCAGATGCTTATTCCTAATTAAAATTAGATCACGTCGATCACGATCATTACGATTAAATTGGGGCGTGCCTATAAGGTCGTTGGTTTGTTTTTGTTTGGGATTTTAAATTTTTGAGGCGGATTTTCCGGTTTAAAAACTAATAAATAATACTGTTGTTTTGTATTGTTGTGTTGTTAATAAGAAGGTGAAGTAATGCAAGGGCCCATACAATAAGGTAAGCTGATTTGTATTTTATTTTAATAATGCAGTATTGCCATATCCGAGGCCATAGCTATTACCAAGGTTTTGTTTATTAAAATAATTTTTTGTTCTCGGTTGTGGGTTTTGCGGTTTTTGGAGAGTCATCCAACGCCAAAAATAACGACAATTTTTAGCGAAAAAGAGGTGGGTCGTCGGGATACTTTGCGAGCCTTACAAACTTCCTGGTACGATAATTATAAATGGCTTTGCGGAAGTTTATATAAACAAAGTTTGTATTGCTGGCCGTGCATTTTATTGGGTAAAGCAGAAAATTCATGGTGCTCAAATGATGGTTTCAAGAAGTGCGGGCTTCTTAAATTATTTTAATGACATCATAATACATCGCTTTCCACCTAACATTGTGAGCTGAACCCAAAAGAGTTTATATAAGCACAAGTAAAAGTTTATATTGCTAGGAACAACAACCCTTTTATAATCCAGGAAGTGCGAGAGGCCTTGATGGATATAACTGCGGAAAACTGGCATCAGCGCCATATAACATAATATAGCGAAGGGGAAAAAATTGTGAGACCTTGACGACGTAATCGACGAAACTATGAAAATTGAGGTTCTAAGAAAGACGACTCTTCAGATTATTTTGGGGATGATTCTATCGACTTTCAACTTCAGAGTCTAATCTGTTAGTGGTCTATTTGCATGCCACAAATTCTTTATTTTTTTGTTATAAACTGTTTTATTTTGATGAATTAATATATTAATAAATTAAAAATTAAAACCCAGCTCTCCGACAATGGTGCCTCGATTCATTGCTTATCCATCTTTTGTATTTTATGGCACTACTGTTCATTCTTCAGTTACAACTTCTATTCTATTGTGCTCAATATATGTTTAAAGAGGCAGACATACCCGATCACTATTTTAAATATTTATTTATATATTTAGAGCTGATCTTGTTCGTAAGAAAATCAGGAATAACAAAAAATCACGTGGGCTGTATCACATACAATTTCAAATAAAATATTATTCTCGTATGACTAATTTATATAAATTTTTGTAAACATGAATAGGCAATCTAAAAAATGAAAACTCATGAATCACCTCCGGTATATTTGTCATTATCAAAACTCTCCCTCCTTTATTTCGGGCATCAAAGGAAAAAGGCGCTACATGCCATACTATTTACAAAACAATTTTCCCCGGCAACCGAAGGTGTCATAAGCCGATTGTTGTCGGCAAAGGGGCTTAGATGTTTTGCCAGACGCCCTCTTTCTCTTCCGCTCTCGTTTAAATCAGCTTTAGGCGTCTTTATCTGCTTACGTGGCCAATTTCTGGCTGCCAATACGGTTATTTTTTTGTTTTGACAGATTGATATGTGGACTAGAGAACAAGGTGGTAGCGACGACTTTTGAACCAAATCAAATTGTTATTACGTTAACCAGGTTTGATACTTATCAAATTTTACAAGTTACATGACCCTTTTTTACTGAAAGTTTAACTAGATTTAAGCAAATGTTTGTTGTAAGTAGAGAAAGATGATTAGTTCTACACCCCCTGTGCCGGTGGAGACTTATCGTGAGCAATTGGTGACGTTTTCAACCAAATGAATAAAATAATTTTCAAAGTGAGAGTTCCTTAAACATGAATTTTTCTCTTGAGATGTTGAGGTCCATGACTCCACCCATCTCTTTGGAGGTCATCCGGAGGGGCGTCTTTTCCATGGTCTTCCATCTCTAGCGATTCTTGCCAGTCTTCCCTCTGTCATCCTGTCCACGTGGCTCTTCCAGTCTCTTCCACGTTTGCATCCCCATCTGATGATGTCTTCCACTTCACATTCCTGTCTTATGTCTGCGTTTCTTTTTCTCTATCTTAGTGTGTACCCTGAGATGTTCCTGAGTATTTTCATTTCTGTTGTTCGTAGGGTGTTTTTTGTTCTTTTGTTGTCCGCTCTTGATTCTATAGCGTATGGGTCTAACACACGTTTTGTGTATTTTAATCTTTGACTTTTTGCTCATGTTGGTGTTATTCCAGATAATGTCCCGAAGTGCACCTGAGATTCGGCTGGCTTTATTAGCTTGTTCTCTTAGTTCATTTGTTCTATTTTGCCTTGAGGTAATTTGTATGCCTAGGTATTCGAACGGCATTGACTTGTTCTATTGTTTTATTTCCCAAGGCAAGTTTACATCTCATTGGTTTTTCTGGTCGATACCTGCATGTTGAAGGTTTTTGCTTTTACATAGAATGAGTATAGAAGCCGTTGTAAGTCGTTCTCATTCTCCGCTATAATTAGGGCGTCATCGGCATAATAGACGATTTTGATTTCACCTGTTGTGAGTGTATATCCTCCCTCTGTGATTTTAACCTGGTTTATTATTTCATCCATTGTTAGATTGAAAAGTTGTGGGCTTAAGGAGTCTCCTTGTCGGATTCCCGTTGGTGTTGTTATTTCCTCTGTCATCTTTTGGTTAACTAATATGTGGGTATATGTATTGTGGTTTAATTTTCTTATGACGTCTATTACGGTTCTCGGTACGTTTTTTTTCTTAAGAATATCTGTCACGTCGTTCAATCTCACCCTGTCAAATGCTTTGGTGAGGTCTATAAAGCACATATATGCGGGCTTTCCGTATTCTATAGCTTTTTTCACTACTTGCCTGACTATGAAGATAGCATCCATAGTTGACCTATTCTTCCTGAACCATTGTTGATCTTCCGATATTTTTACATGTTCGCAAATTATTGTTTCTATGATCTTCGTGAACAGTTTCATGACTGAGCTTAGTAAGGTTATGCCTCTAGAGTTTTCTGGGGATTTTTTGTCCTTTTTTTGAATATTGGGATGGTTATGTTTTTTTCCAATCATTTGGGACATTTTTGGTTGTTAATATACTGTTAAATAACTTTGAAAGTTCTGTCATTAGCTCGTTCCCCCCATATTTCAATAATTCATTTGGTATCTCATCCAGGCCGGGTGCTTTTCTGTTTTTAATTTTCTTTGTCTTCTCCATCGTCATTCTTTCGGTTATTTCGGGAGGTTCTTCAGCTTCTTCAATCTCGTTTCTGTTTTCCTCTTCGGGTATATCTGTGCACAGTTGTTCAAAGTAGATTTTCCATTGGAGTTAATCAACCTTTCCCAGAAGTTTCGTTTTATGGTTCTGATTTCTGTGTTGACTCTGTTTCTTGTTTGTATGTACTGGTTCTTTCCTTCCGCTGTTTGGTTACCCCTATATCTTAGGTACGCTTCACGTTTCTCTTTGGCTAGAGCTTTCACTTCGGGTGTATACCATTGTTTGTTACGGGAAGCTTTATTCACTCCCACTTTCCTTAGACCCCGAGCCTCGATAGCTGCGTCGGTGATATTCGTTTTTATCTTTTCCCAGCACCCTTGTGGATCGTCTTGTTCCGTAATGGAGTTCGCCTCGATTTTTTGATTTAATTAAATTTCAAAATAAGGCACACAGAGGAATGCTGTTAGTATAATAATTCTTCTCCCAATAATTGCGGTGAATTTCCAACAATTTTTACTCTCCTCTTATTGTAGTAATTCCATTATTTTTTCTTTGACAAAATCCTTTATTTCCCTACCCCCTAGAAAGGAAGAAAGGGACTACACATGATTTGCCTCATCTGAAAATAAATGTTTGGTATTAAGTTTCAAGAATATAACCCCCAAATTTGTTTCGGGAATATGCTTGTCAGCAACAAACTTTGTTTAATATATTTGCACTTGAATGATCTCGCAGTTAATTGATTTTATGATATGTATACCTTGTACGGGTGTAGTAGACTCTAATTCCAAGGCATCTTATGCCGATTCCTTGGGGTAAATGGACTTTATTTGCCAAATTCTCGGACGGTTCTTTCAGATTTTTTTCTATACTTCATTTTGGCTTTTTTAATCTTTTTTGTTGTACTTTACATTTCCCTTCATTTAATTGACTCAATGCCTAACTTTCCTAAAAGAAACGGTGTTGTTTTAGCTTTTAAAAGAGTAAAAAAGGATTATGCCGACCATATAAATAAGCCCGCTACAAGTGATATTCGAACCATTTACCTTGACTTACCTTAATTGTTACTGCCTAGTTGGAGTTAATTGTGGCTATATACCATCATAAAAGGCCATGTTATTTCAAGTTTCGTTGATTTTCTTTAATGTAATATTCATTAAAGTCCTCCTCTGACTCCCTGAATTCTTAAACTTCCGTAAAATTGGAGAGCTTAATAGTCCAAAAAATGAAGTTCTATATTAAAAGACAAATAAATATGGAAATATTATTAGATTTTCGTCAAAAAAGTAGTTAAAAACATTCTCTAACGAAAATATCAAGAATTTTCCAAAACTAAATATTATACAGCCTAAACATCCAAGCTAATAATCAAAATTTTAAAAAAGTCAGTGATATAAGTATTCCATTGCAGTATGATCATCGGTTACATGATATTGTTCACAGATAATTTAACTAGATTTAAGCAACAAATGTTTGTTGTAAGTAGAGAAAGATGATTAGTTCTACACCCTCTGTGCAGGTGGAGACTTATCGTAAGCAATTGTTGATGTTTTCAACCATTAACTACGGGGAAATTCCAGCAATTTTCACACTCCTCTTATTGTAGAAATTTTATTATTTTTTCTTTGACATTATCCTTTATTTCACTGCCCCCTAGAAAGGAAGAAGGGGACTACACATGGTTTGCCGCATCTAAAAGTAAATGTGTGGTATTAAGTTTCAGGAACATAACCCCCCAATTTATATCGGAAATATGCTTGCCAACAATAAACCTTGTTTAATATATTTGCACTTCAATGATCCCGCAGTTAATTGATTTTATGAGATGCATACCTTGTAAGGGTGTAGTAGACTCTAATTCCAA
Source organism: Pissodes strobi (assembly GCA_016904865.1). Taxonomy (NCBI): domain Eukaryota; kingdom Metazoa; phylum Arthropoda; class Insecta; order Coleoptera; family Curculionidae; genus Pissodes; species Pissodes strobi. The sequence continues at coordinate 11,239 of JAEQML010046780.1, forward strand.
GGCATTTGGTGCCGGTTCCTTGGGGTAACTAGACTTTATTTGCCAAATTCCTGGATGGTCTGTTCATATTTTTTCTGTAGTTCATTTTGGCTTTTTTTAGAATGTTTTTATGTGCTTTAAGTCATCTTTCATTTAATTAACTGAATGTTTAAATTTCCTGGAAGAAACAGAGTTGCTTTAGCTTTTAAAAGTTTAAAAACTGATAAAATTGACCATGTAAGTAAGCCCGCTACAAGTCGTGTTTGAACGAATAACTTTACCTTATCTTACTTGTTACTGCCCAGGGGTAGTTAATTATGGCTATATACCATCATAAAACTCCATATTATTTCATGTTTCGTTGATTTTCTTTAATAAGGTAATAATCATTAAAAGTCTTCCTCTGACATCCTCAAATCTTAAACTTGCTTAAAATTGGAGAGTTTAATATCCAAAAATAAAATTGAATTTATGCAATAAACGATAGATAAATATGGAAATTTTATTGAGATTTTTTCGTCAAAAATAGATAAAAAATTCTCTAAGAAAATCAACAATTTTCCAAAACTAAATATTACACAACCTAAACATACAAGCTAATAATCAATTTTTGGAAAAGGTCAGTGATATAAGTATTCCATTGCAGTATGATCATCGGTTGCATGATATTTTTCACAGAAAGTTTAACTAGATTTAAGCAAATGTTTGTTGTAAGTAGAGAAAGATGATTAGTTCTACACCCCCTGTGCCGGTGGAGACTTATCGTAAGCAATTGGTGAGGTTTTCAACCAAATGAATAGAATAATTTTCAAAATGAAAGTTCCTTAAACATGAATTAAATTTCACACATAGGAATGATGTTAGTATAGTAATGCTTCTCCCATTAATTACGGTGAAATTCTAGCAATTTATTCTCCTCTCCTTGCAGTAATTTGATCATTTTCTCTTTGACAATATCATTGCTGAGAGGAAGAACAGGACCACACATGGCTTGCCTCACCTGAAAGTAGATATGTGGTACTAAGTTTCAGGAATTAGAGGATTATCCCGAATTTTTTTCGGCAATATCCTTGTCGAAACAATAAACCTTGTTTAACATATTTGCACTTGAATGATCCCGCAGTTAATTGATTTTATGAAATGCATACCTTGTAAGGAGGTAGTAGACCCTAATTCCACTGATTCCTTGAGCTATATTTTCCTGTAGTTCATTTTTAATTTTTTAGAATGCTTTTATGGTACTTTAAGTTTCCTTTCGTTAAATTAACTAAATTTTTAACTTTCCTAGAAGAAACGGTGTTGATTCGAGCTTTTAAATGTGTAACCAAATAAATAAGCCCGCTATAAGTCATGCCGAACAATGCCTAATGGAAGTTAATTATGGCTATATACCATCATAAAATGTCATATTATTTTGATTTTTTAACTGGATTTTTTCGAGTCTGTCATTTCAGAATCATATCAATTAACATGTCTTGATTTAACATTTTGTCTAGATACTATCGACTTAACCAGTTCCGAGAGGTGTTGTGTTCACAACTAACCTTACCTAAATTGTTACTGCCTAGTGGGAGTTAATTGTGGCTATATACCATCATAAAATGCCAAAATATTTTGAGTCTTCAAGCAGAACATAGTGTATAATATTTTCATAGTGCAGCACGATAGCCATTGATCGGCTTGTTAACGCTTTTCAAAGGAGGCCCAGAGCTTTAGTTTATCCTCATAAATATCTCACGTGTAGCTGCATGCATTGCTTAAACAAACTCATAACACAAACAACCATACACAGGCATCTTACAAGCAGGTTATATTACATTATGCTTGATTCCTATTATCCGAGTTTCCAACTGCGCTAAATAACAGAGCGAATTGTTGCCAGAGTAACTATTTAATTTCTCAGGTTTAACACCTGCTTACGGTATGTGTTTGTTTCGCTGATTAAACTTAATGTTGCATTGAGGTTACACATCTGCGCTTTTGTTTTCGTGTGGTTCTAACAGACATTAGATTTGCCTGCATTAAGAATAACTATGGAGGCTTTGTAATTGTATATCCGGCTCGAAGAACCATAAACTCGGGGCGGAAATAATGGATTATCTGCCTCTTCTTCTATTTTGTCTCCTATATATGCGACTCGAAGGCCTGTAATAAAAGACATAAATCCTTGATTAATTTTATCTCCTTTTATTTTGTCACTTTCATATCCGGCTTGAAGAACCACGAACGAGAGATGTCAATCTCTTCTGGGTGCTGCCATATTATAAAAAGTTAAAAATATGTAAATTATTGGAAAATAATCCACACATCGTGGTATATTTCAGAAATATATTGGCAAATTCAATTCCAGTACGACGAAATATTCCCTATAACGGTGGTATATAATTCCAATTTAACGGAAATCCTATTAAACAAACAGAAATGTCGATGATATATTTACACGGACCACCACTCAACCGATACTCTGGTTTCAATTGTCTCTGTCTGTTAACGGTTTGTTTGCTAATATCTCGTTTTCGAATCATAGGAATACTAGCGATCAATCTGCGTGAAATGTATGTTTTCTCATCGGTATTAAGTGACAGCTCGAGCTGGGATTTATGTTAATAGGTTAGGACAACTTAAAATATATACATACTAAATCAAAATGCAAAATATGCATAAATATGTATCAACGCGTTTGGAAAGCGGGGTTAGGTTAAAAAGATAATGGGCCTGGTATGGCGCATGCTGCTTAGCCATTGGCTAGAAATTACGTTATAGGTGGAGCCATTTTGGGAGCATCTATATTATCGTGCCTAGATCGTGGATCTGAGGTCAGTATATTCAGTCAGCAAGTAAGAGCCTTCAGAGGGAAGGATATCTACACTTGCTCATTCTGCGCTGGTGTCTGAGTATATCGAGGTCTTGAGGGTCTTGACGGGGCATAATAGGGCCAGTCTTGTATGGGTTCCGGGATACTCGAATATCCCGAGAAATGAGAAGGCTAAGTCTGGCACGACAGGGTTTCGCAATACGTCCAATGGGACCTGAGCCTGTAATATGTATGTCTTGTAGTACGGCCCCGCCATTTCTAGGAACGCAATGAATCAGTGGGTCAACCCTTTATGGAGGGTTATTCCAGATATAAGGCTTATGACAGGGTCCCTCACAGGGATCGGAGAAGATCCGCATTACAGGTGGTGCTTGGAGAAGGAGGAACTGTCCACTCGACTGTCAGGCGTTCGCTAGGGTTAGAAATGACGTTATCAGTGAAGCCATTTAGGGAGCATCTATATTATCGTGCCCAGATCATGGAAAAGAAAGAGCCTTCAGAGGGAAGAATACCTACATTTGCTAGGACAACAGAGTCTGATTCTGCGCTGATATCTAAGTATAGCGACGTCTTGGGGGCCTTGTTCTAACATAATAGGGGCAGTCTTGTATGGGTTCCAGGATACTCGAATATCCCAAGAAATGAGCAGGCTAAGTCTGGCACGACAGGGTTTCGCAATGAATATGTGGGTTTCCAGGAATGAGGCAAGATAGGCTACTCTCGGGAGACTAAGGGTCTTTCTGGCTCTAAAAAAGGAGGACAAGAGGCGTATGACAGGTCTTCTCACAAGGATCGGAGAAGATTCGCAATACAGGTGGTGGTAGGAGGAGGAGGAACCGTTCACTCGACTGTCCAGCGTTAGCTAGGGTAAAAGAGGTGCACTTCGTAAGCTACTTGCTGAACCCGGAGGACATAAGCAAGATCCTTCCGAGAAAGCTATGACTCTTCGCTAAGGAGGTCGGGCTGAATTGGTATGTGAGTCGGTGCACAATAGGCCTAGACTAGTGGCATATGTGGGGCGAGATATCCCTTTCTCGCCTGCGCTTTAAAAACTCACGTAAGTAACTAAGAGTCACTCACTCTTAGTCAATCAACTGGTCAAATCGTCTAACCGGAGCTAATTCCGATTTCAGCTAACTTCGCTCAGTCTGATCTCATTCAGAGAGGTTTCGCCACTACAACTTTTCTTTTGCAAAGATGGATAAAGCATTTGGCCAGTGGGAAAAAGTGGCAAAGATATTTGAATCTTTTCACAGGGCAAATAGTTTGGAGTGTCATAAAGCGGTAGTACTAATTGTAACATATAAATGAAATTGCTCCCCCCAATCGATTGGACAGATGAAATGTCCCTGACAAGGTTGCGTGGTAGTGCCTCTGTGAAAAGTTTTAATGTAAAATTTAAACCCTTAATGTATATGTTAATTTAATTTTGTTTTATAAGCATCCAGGAAATATGGAAATTGTTTCTTTTCATTCTGTAATAATAATTGTTTTTTAATTTTACCACAAATCAAGGGGTCAATTTATATTTGAATTTTCAAAATTGCCACTGGATTCAGAATATCACCAATAAGATTCTTGATTTTTAAAAAGTGCAAACAGCTCCAAGGACCAAATTACCTTACCGGTCATTGATAATAATCCTATTAGACAGGTTTATAACCAAAAGTTCCCTACATAAGCAAATAAGGATGCAAAAAGAGCAGACACAGCGCGTAAAAGGGAAACGACTGCAAAGCGGCTTTGTCGAAAACAATCGGCTTATGACACCTTTGGCTTCGGATGCAAAATCAGGGAAAATTGTTCGGCAAATACCGGAACTCGATGTGGTTTTTCTCTCTTTTGTCACAATGTAATAAGGCTGGTTCGACTAGATTCATATAGATTTTTAGAAAAGGGATTAATGTGTTATTAATTTAACAATGATCGTGAATGTAATACAAATATTTTTTACTTCATTAAATATTTTAAATACTATTAAAGTCTGAACAAATACATTTACTAGACAATGCTGGTTTAGATATGCAACACTGCAAACCTCATAATGATTCAAAGACGCTGATGGCTATAAGCAATGCCCCGATGGAATGAAATAGACTGGTGGGCTAATTTCTATTCGATGAAGTCAACAATACATTCCTTAATCGAACTACCAGGACTTTGTGATTTACACAGAAGCCTCTGGAGACATCCAATTTTGAAGGCTGCGTAGTCGACTACCCAATCGCCCAATTATTTGGGTTCTAGTCCTAAACAACGACAAGTAACTGATGTATGACGTCATCGTTCGTAGGCCAAGCATGAGAACCTATTAGTATCGGTTTTATGTATTAATTATGGATTTGTCAGGTTGCGGCAATCAATATAAAGGTCTGAATAATCAAACGCAATAAATATTTATAAAATTATTTAGGATTGTGGTTAGCGGCTCAAGTAGTTAACTTAAAATACTTTAACAAGCCACTCTATATTGTTAGCAGTTTTTCCTTCGAAAAACAGTAACTTTTTTTAAATTAATTCATCTTAAAACAACATGGTCTCCACTGGACTATTACTATTTGGTTCTCTTTTCGAATGTTCGATTTGGAAACGAGACAAGGCAACACGCATTGCCTCTCGGCAATACTACTGTAATTTCGTTCCCTTCATATAGAAAAGTAACGTTCCCATATCTATTTGACAAAGTAAAATATTCATATTAGAATTATATTACAAAAGGAATTCAATATTTTCCCGAGATTTCGAGCGCATATATACTTTGTTTGCTTCCTGCAGCAAAAAGCTAAACTTTTCACTTGACAGAATCCGGCCTCTCTATAAATATAAACCCGGGAGACATACAGTTTTCAATAAATGCGATCTATGAAAGGCCCCATTGTCGTTTATTCAAATCTTGCTTACTTAAGTATATAAAATTCGGAGTAATAAAGGGGAGCTTGAATAGGGATTCCTCCCGGCCAAATTTATTCTAAAGATATTGTTAAATATCAATATGATAATCTACTCGTGTAAATAAACGTGAACTTCGTCGAGATTTACGACATATTCAGTAACATTACTTTGAACTTCAGGTCAAGTACAACTAGTCCTTAAGGCAGGTTTTTAATGAGGTGTATAGACAAAAATTCGGAAAAGGTGGCAAGTGCATATTCAAGCAAGTTTGATTTTAAAAAATAATGGGATTGGTTGGGTAAATAGATTATCTGACAGCAGAACAGTTGTTCTTCAGACACTGACACTACCAGCACTGCCCGAGTAACTGATTAAAATTTCTTGCGTTGTGTCCGTCAAAGAATAATTCTTATGGCCAGAATACAGTATGCTTTGCTGATTGATTATGTGCTAAGCCCGTGAAAATTAATCTTGATAAAGCTTGATTGATCCTATCCAACAGGCCGAGAAAATCAAGTTACGTATACGACTACAGAACTCTCAATTTTCCCTGGAACAGCTCGATAAAAAGTTTTATATTCCACAAAAAAATAAATATTTTTGCAAAATAGAATAATACCTAAACTATCGATATGCAATCCATTATTAATCGATATTATTGTTTAACGAGAACCAAGTTTGGAGTACCTGAGCACTTTTAAAGTGAATTGGATGCGCAAAAACTGTGTACGTTATAGTTCGACGCACGACTATGGGTCTATGACGCAGCGGTAAGGGGCAAGTAAAAGCAGAGATAGGTGGTACGAGATGAACACGTGACGCTTATAACCAATCACATTAATAATGTTCCGTCTTATGTTGCCACATTTTTCGATTAGAATTATTTTGCTTTTAAAGAACAAAATTAACAGGATAAAACAGGTTTATGTTGGTACGTAAGGTACTACTTATTTTCGATGAGTAAATTAAATTGTAAGGTTTTCCTAGCTAGTAAGAGATATTAAGATTAAATTCAATAAAGGTATGCGAGTAGATACTTTCTGTATTCCCGACAGGGATGCGACCTTGCCAACGCGAGCCTTGAAAATTCTCCTATACCTAAAGCGGAAGGTTTTTCATGTCCTATCCTTATATCCTAACCAAAATCCATACATCCCTTTCCTATATCTTCCCCTTGAGGAAGGCAACGGGAAACCACCTCAAGTATTTTCTCTTTTCCCTAGTACGACATCATGGATATGTTCTTATTAAATGAGTCCGGAGTTTCAAGCTCCCCGATCGGATCTCCGGGGGGAGGAAATAAGAATGAATGGAAACATGAATAATAAAAAACTGCAAACAAAGCAAATTAAGAGAATATGCACGACAATGACCGGAGCTGATAAAATTCAGAATGCGCTGTTGGAAAAGAGAAGATTGAATGTAGAGATCATGGGAGTGAGAGAGATGAGATGGCCCGGCTCCGGCTACTGCGACTTGGAGAGTTATATAGTGTACTATTCTGGAACAACTAATGGAGGGTACGACCACGGAGTGGGATTGATTGTCAGAAAGGATGTCGCTAGACACGTCACTAATTTTGTGCCTTTGAACGAAAGAGTCATGCTCCTACAATTGAATACGTCACCAGTGAATACCAACATAATGCACCTACCACTGATCACAGTGAGGAGGAAGTAGAAGAATTTTACTCTCAGAATAAAGATCTTATAAAGAAACTCCCTAAACAAGAAAGCCTTATCTTAATGGGTGACTTCAATGCCAAATTAGACAAGGGAAGAGAAGGGAAACACATTGGACCTCACGGGCTTGGCGTTAGAAACGTAAGGAGGGAAACTCTCAGTGTATTTGCATCCGAACATGACTAAGTAATAACAAACACCTTCTATGAGTTACCAGACAGACCAATATACACCTGGATTTCTCCCAGAGACAACGGAAAAGGCCATATCGTCCGAAACCAGATAGATTATATTTATCTACCCGGGTGCAAACATACAGTCGGACCACAATCCACTTGTCGGAGAATATAGGACAAAATTTTAGATTATACATAAAACAAAACAACCCAAATATAATCTTAGGAAACTTAAGAACGACACAGTAAGGAACCAAGTAAAGAAGGACTTCAACGACAAATGCAGACTGATTGCGGAGGAGACAAATAACACAGAAGAACAAATAATGATACATGCTGAAACAACAAATAATGTCAAAGATAGGTACCTGAAGAATGATGGAGCGAAACATAAATCAACGATTACAGAAGAAATTTTGTTACGCATGGAAGAACGGAGAAAACAAAAGAACAGTTCCTCAACATATAAAGTATGCACATACAGAGGAAAATTCGAGAGGCCAAACAAAAAGAATTGGATGAGAAATGCCAAGAAATAGAAGTTTTGCAAAGCAGATTCGATGAGTTCAATGTACATAGGAAGGAAGAGAAGTTACAGGAAAGTTCAAAAAGAAAAATGTGGGAAAACTTCTAAATGATGCACGAGAGTTGATTGTGGATAGAGAAGATATTAAAGAAACTTGCAAGAAGTATATAGAACAGTTGTTTTTTTAATGAGAGAGGAGACCCATCCTTCATTCAGGCTGAGTCCGGGCCTGATATCATGAGAGAGGAAGTTAGAGTTGCCATTAATACGCTAAGGGAAGGAAAGGCTCCAGGGTCGGATGGAGTACATTCGGAATTCCTCAGGCTTCTTGACGATGAGTCCATCACATTCCTGACTAGCATTCTTAATAACATCTACATTACTGGGAACATTCCAAAAGAATGGCTAATCTATAGCATCTGCGAGGAAAGAGTGTCACATACACAATTTGGATTTATGGAGGGCATGGGTACAAGAGATGCACTTTTCTGTCTACAAGTTTTGTTCCAGCGCTGTAGGGATATGAACTGTGATATTTTTGCCTGTTTTATAGACTACCAGAAGGCGTTCGATAGAGTTAACACGAAAAGATGATAGACGCCTTGATGAATACGGGGATGGATGATAAAGATCTAAGGATCATCCGAAACCTTTACTGGAATCAATCAGCTACTATTAAAATTAATATGGAAGAGCAAACCAACACAGTAAACATTCTTCGAGGAGTTAGGCAAGGCTGTATCTTGTCATCATTCATATTTAATTTCTACTCGGAGGAAATTTTTAAAGAGGCCCTTGAGAATACCGATATAGGAATTTTGCTGAATGGAGAACGAATGAACAATATCCGGTACGCAGATGATACTGTGGTTTTCACTGATAACATGAACAACTTACAAGAACTAATGAACAAAATAAAAAACGTCAGCAGCAACTATGGCTTAGAAATTAACATTAGTTAAACCAAATTCATGGTAATCAGTAGAGAAACTGGGAGAAGATACGGCTTAAGGATTAACAACACACCAATAGACAGAGTAACACAGTTTATCTATCTGAAAACCATGATCAATGATAATTGGGACCACTCACAGGAGATCAGGTGTAGAATAGAGAAAGCAAGGGCCGCCTTCAACCAAATGACTAAACTGTTTAAAAGTCACAACCTCAACATCGACATCAAAATCAGACTCCTCCGATGCTATATTTTCTCGATTCTTGTCTAAGGGATGCAGCGATGGACATTAACCGAAGGCACACAAGCCTTCGAAATGTGGCTTTACAGGAGGATGCTGAGAATATCATAGGTGGACAGAGTGACCAACAAGGCAGTGAATATTATGAACTACTAAAACGTGCAACGGTCAGCAAATTCTATTATATAAATACTGAGGGGAACCATCAGTTCGATAGACTTTGTCTCTCACCTTCCCGCTCCTCCTGATTCTACCACAGTGCACATGTAGGTGGTGATCAGGGGGGTTCTAACCTACAACCAAACTCCCTAGTTAAAACTGAGTTTCAAAGTGCACATCTACTTGAACTTGAGGTTACTTACCTAAAGGAGCAAAGTCAGTCAATGCAGCTCTTAATGTTTATTGTAAACAATCACCAAATATAACTCAACCGAAATGATAATCGAGTAAAGTGTGAATTCATTAAGTCTTTGACCAGTAGACATCGTTATTGTTTTACCTAAGGGTCTTCCTTGCCTGGCGTAGATTGATCCTAATCTGAGCTACATAACCTGCAGGTTATGCCAACCAAGGTGTGACGTCATGAAACATAAGTCGTGACAATATGTAATAAAACATATGTCTAACCCTGAGTCAGTTGGTTAGTTTGGGTTAGTCGCCACATTATAGCTGCTTACGAACAGGCAATTTTCTGACCTAACTTTAAGAAAACTAGTGAGTTGCGCGTACGATCTGACAGTACTAAGTTAGAATCCGTCCTCCCCACTTACCCCAGCTAAGGCACCCGGAATTTCAACTGAGCTAAATTTCTGACCTTAGTTGGCGGGAATGTGAGTTTATTTCTAGAAAAAGTTGAAGAGATTTTATATTCAATTTCTGATCCTAATTATATTTTTATTGTATGTGGCGATTTTAATTTTAATTGTTTTAATACTAAATGTATACATTTTGTAAAATTGTCCAATATGTTTTCTTCTTTGGTTTATACCATAAGGGGGGTTGGCTGACCCAAGTAATAGACGCATCAGCGAGTAGTATAGATCACATTTTTACTAATGTTGTTCAGTTAGCTTCTTGTCTATGATAACCCAATATCGGATCATAAACCGATTCTGGCCGATTTTGAGGTTTGTTCTGGAGAATCCAAAAAAAACTGTGTTTGGAAAAGAGATTTTCATAAAGACGCAATTGACATTTGAAAAATTCTTTACTTGAGGAGACGTGGCTGTCAGTATATTGGGACGTAACATTTTCTGAATCCTTTGACAGTTTTTTTATACTATGCAATATTATTTCAACAAATATTTTCCTTTATATAAGTCATGTAAACAAAATAGCTCTAAAGGTTGGTTATCACAAAGTGTTATAAAATCAAGTAATGACCTAAAAGATCATCATTATTTTTCTAAAATTAATCCAGAGTTAAAATCACTTTACAAAGAGTCAAAAAAGGTTCATAGTAAATTAGTTAGTAAAACCAAAAAAACATTTTATCAAAATAAAATTTCCCTTTCTGAAAATACCACAAAAGCATGCTGGCAAGTTATAAATGAAATGACTAACAAAAACTGTTTAAGGAAAAACATAGTTCTGTGTAGTGACCAAAACAATAAGATTTTTGACCCTGAGGTACTGGCCAAAATGTTTAATGACTTTTCTCAAAATGCTCCTTTTGAAATATTAAACAAAATTAAGATTTCCGATAGTATACCTGATTTTTCATTTAACATAAATAATAATTTTACCCTCTGTCAACTCCTTTTAAAAAAATTGAAAAATACCAAGTCTTGTGGATTCGACGAAATTCCAAATTTCCTAATAAAAGATGTGTGAAGCTTCATAATTAAGCCATTAACACATATTGTAAACCTTTCATTCTGTTGCGGAGAGTCTCCTGCTAGATTAAAACTTGGTAAGATCATCTCAATTTTAAAAAGAGGTGATCAATTTAATATTCAAAATTATAGGCCAATTACTATTCCATCTGTTTCAAAAATGTTTGAATACGCATTCTTAAATAGGTTACTTTTACATCTTAAAAATAATAAAATTTTGTCTGACAACCAACATGAACCCATGTTGGTTGGTTGGGATGGTAAGAGTATACAATGTCAGCGATACACTCGTTTTATGAGAGAATTGTTGAGCTTATAGATGCGGGCGAGTGTCCTGCTGGGATCTTTTGTGATCTCAGTAGGGCATTTGATTGCGTTGATCACAATAAATTGTTAATAACCATTAAAAAATATGGCCTTGTTGGTCGATCCTTCGAGTGGTCCAAGTCTTTTTTAGTTGATAGAAGGCAATACGTTTCTGTTCATCATACGGACTCTCGCAACAATATAAGAAATTTTACTTCAAATACTTTGGGAAATCACACTGGCGTACCCCATGGATCCGTTTTGGGTCCGATATTCTTTTTGTTGTTTATTAATCAATTTGACAATATAGATCCAAGGTCCCTATTTACGGCTTTTGCTGATGATGTTTCTGCTATAACCTCAAATAAATCTGAAATCTTAGTAAAAAGTGATTGTAATGAGCTTATCACAAGTATCAACTCATGGTTTTCTCGGCACTCACTCTACTTAAATCGCTCTAAAACAACCCTTATTCGATTTCATCATCCGTAGAAGTCTGTGAGGGAGTTGAATGTTTCATTGGATAACAGTAGGCTGGGCTTTACTGAAAACGCTAAATTCCTGGGACTCTATATCGATTCAAACCTTAATTGGAAATCCCACTGTCAATATCTTATACCCAAAATAAATTCTCAGAGCTTTGTGCTACGACAATTGAAATCGGTTTTAACAGCTGAGCATACGCGGCTCGCCGAGGACTTCTCAAATTGCAGGTTTAAGACGAGACTCGGTAATCACGCCCAAACACGGGCTCTTGCACCGAAAAATAACAATGTTTTATTTAGAGCCCCGGCCACCGTGAATAATAGACTTTCCCGTCATCCCTCATCTCTCCAAACCCATCCCTATCCACCCTTCTGTCATCCCTGATGTCGCTAAGAAATTAGCGATATCAGGAGCACAGAAGTCTGCGTCTTACTCCGCCGAGTATATCTTGCGGCGAGCCATCCCCACCGCGCTGCTTACAAGCGCGGTGGGCGGAGCTTACTAAGGGACCTCGACGGAGTATAATTAGCCAGCGATCAGTAAAATCGAGAATAGTACGAATGCTGCGCTCGGGTCGCCTCTTGCCTCCCTTGCTCCGGCAGACGAAGCAGGGCCTAGCAAACCAAGCGTATCTAGATGCAACTGCCATTTCAACCTTCACTGAGACTATCAGTCTCCCTTTTTTACACTGTGTGCGTCTGTCTGCGTGGTATGAATGCGTGTGTGATAAAACCAAAAAATCGTGGAATGGGGTTTTTCCTACTGCTTTCCCCATGTTACTTACCCTCACCATCCCTTCCTGGAAAGCAAGTTACCAGTTCTATTGCCATCCGTGAGTAATTCTAAATGCAATACTCTTGAAAGGGAAAACCTAAGAAAGATCAGTTGTGTAGCGGGATAGCATCTACCTACTTAGGAAAACACGGCTGGGCATAATATCCCCATAGCCCATTTTGATCGAGTAGCGCATGCTGGGGGGCCTCAGAGACGCCCTGTTGTGGCGTTCATAGCCCGCTATTTTGTATATACTTAGGTTAGGTTAAGCCGTGTATATAGTAGATTAGGTGTACATATAACCACGTAATTGCCAAATAAATGTTGATTGATTGAAAAAAAACAGCTGAACAACTAATACAAGTTTATTTCGCTAATGTCGATTCCAGGTTGAGATATGGTGTCTGTTTCTGGGGTTGGTCAACATTCTCTGATGATGTCTTTGTAGCTCAGAAAAGATGCATTCGTTCTTTAGCGGGGATTCCCCCTACCGAAAGTTGCAAAGATTTTTTTATTAAATTTAAAATTTTAACTATTGCATCGTTATTTATATTTGAATTGTGTTTGTATGTTTTTAAAAATAATGACAAATTTAAACAAAACTGTGATATACATAGATTTAATACTAGGAATTACAATAATTTACACACAAATATTTGCAAGTCTAAGGTAGCATTCCGATCACCTAATAATATGGGCCCACTACTCTTTAATAGTCTTCCAAATCATATTAAGAAGTGTACTACCATTTTATAATTTATAAAATGGTACTACTATTAACCAGTTTAAATTCCAATTAAAACAGTTTTTAATTACTAAATGCTTTTATCGGGTTGATGAATATTAAAATATAATAATTTAGGGTTTTGTGTTTATGTACATTTTTAATTTTAGTCATAGGTTAGTTTTAGAAATTTTTGACTATTCCGATACAATTTAATATTATTGTCTTATGGAAATAAGTTTTTTTTGCCTAAATTAACGATTTAATAGCTTTATCTGTGTTAACCTTTTTTGTGCATAGTCCGCCATTTGCTTTGCATTCCATGGGTTATCTTATCTACTCCATTTTATTAAATCTGAATTTTTATTTTGATGTAACTTCAGTTTTGATCATATGGGGAAGTTCATATTTTCTTTTAGGGGTGATTCATACCTATCTTTTTTTATATATTCAAGTTGTCTGTACCTTAGTATTTCTTTTATTTGCTGATAGTCATTGGAAGTCCATTGATAATTTTTTGGGGGAATTTGTTTTACAAAGAAAATATATTTATGTAAGGGGGGCGGGGGGCTATAGTTTTTTTTATTGAATTGAATTTTATTGAATTTGCGTTTTTGAAAGTTGAGCTTTATGATCAACGACTTAGCTCAACTCATAACTATCTTCAGGTTAGGTCAGAAAATGGCCTGTTCGTAAGCAGCTCTTATTGCTTTTAATGTCTAATATTTCTGACGAGCAACACAATCAGAACAGAAGGCTTGTCCAGTTAAGTGAGGGATTAGATTGGAATAATGCACAACCATCTAAATAGTAAGTCGTTAAATAGCAATATTGCCTGCAAAGTAGCGGATCGAGAGTTATTTACAGCGGTGCATGTAACCCATCACTAAATATTTCCATTTAATTTCGGTATTAGGGTACTTATGGTTAAGGCACTTGAAAATATAAGGGAAACTGAGTTTAGGAGAGCAATATCGATTTCTGCCATTTATTTCGTTCAGGCATTGTTTGCAGTAAAATATCAAGAAATATATCGTTCTTAAATCGTTACCTATGTTAATGATGAATTTGTTACTTTATTCTTAGTATTAAGAACGCCTACTAATTTTCGATTGAGGAACCCAAACTAACCCACTCCTCTAGTCATTTAATTACCAGTGCAGTGGTGCCAAGTTTGGATTGGCTTGCAGGCTTACTTCTTTAGAAGGTGGTAAATTTTACGTATAACAATGGATTTTCTGACTGTCACTGTCAATCGTTAAGGAAAATAATATTACTTACACTGCTCTCAGTGACGAGCAACGTAGAAATATTTCTGAAAGCCTAACAGTTTAAGATGAATGGAATTTTCAATGTGTTTAATACAAACTAGATCACAGTCAATTGGATGTATAATGGCAATCATCTGGGTTCGAAGCGATATAGACTATCGTTATTTGAGTCTCATCTACTCATACCAAATGCCCTTGACACCGCACTACAAATTGGATCGGGGCCCTCCTGGGAATATCGGTGCCAAAGCATATGTATAATACAGCCATGCATCATTATATTTAATCAGCGTCCACACCGATCGCAATGCCAATCCAAAGGGATTAAGGACCTTGCTCGGAGACGTACTTTAATGGCCCGTGATGTAACAATATCGTGTGACAAGTCACGTTATTGATAGCGCCGTTGGCTGCTATCAATGCGCAATAACAAGCTTTTTCTTATATTGTTATATATAATATTGGATCGCTCTTTACACTCAACACTAATTCCAACCTTAGAGGACACACACTAAAACTGAAATAAAGAAAAGAATTCAACCTTAACACTTAAGAACTTTCTGTGTAATCGTGTCTCTTTCTGCGGAAGCTGTCACAGCACCAAATAAAAATACCTTCAAGAATCGGTTGGACAGTAACATGAAGGCAGTCAGTGAGGGGTTCGTACATTACCTATAAATCCAAATTCACGTGGATGGTGTTGATCTCGGTGTTAATGATATACAGGGTGCCTCCAAATAAGTCGGCACTATTCTCCGTTATTATTGGAGCTACGATGATGATTAAATTAGCAAACTAGCAGCATTTTTCCCGCTGATTAAGATTGTGAAAACAGAAAAACAATTGAACTTGGCGTTTCCCAAAATATGAAAAAAACAACATTTTTTAAAATGGAATGTCCTGTATATTTTTACAAAAATGGATAGCAAATATCATTTCAAATAAAAAAGATCTTTTGCACTATCGGCCTAAACTCAAAAATAACAAAGTTATAACGATATTTAATTTTCTGTTAAGTTACTGTGTACGAAAGGAATGAGAAAATGAGTGACGAACAATATGGATTTAGGAATGGAAGAGACACTATTCAGGTGATTGAAAGGGTAATCGGGGAATTTCGAAGAGTGAAAGGGGAGGGAAAGCACTCACTGGTAGTGACGCCCAGGTTGACAGGGAGATGAACAGGACGGCTATGCCGGGTAGAATTAGAGAGATGCTGTGGGACTTCCTGAAGAACAGGAAGGGCCGCAGCGGAGAGGGATAGACAGGGATTGTCCTCATGGGTCGAACTTAGGGCCAACCCTCTGAATAGTGTGCATGGAAGGATGGATAAGGAAGCTGAGAGAAGTTGAGGAAGGAGTGTATGCGCAAGCCTTTGCCGACGATCAGGTGATAGTAATAGCGGGAAAATCGGTCAAAGAAATCGAGAGAAAATGGACAAGTACTTGAGTAATATGCAGCGCATGGAAGAGGGACAGCAGGTCTAGGTATAACCTAGCCAAGACTAAGTGCATGTTTGTGGAAGCTCGAGGATCAATAAGGGGACCGGTGGTGCAATTAGAGAACCAGAGGATACCATGCGACTATTGGGTCGATTTCCTAGGTATACGAATAGACACAAAGTTAAATTTTGACGGGGTTTTTAGAAGGGGAACAGAGGGACGAAGTTTTTGTAGACATGGGTGGTGACGAGGGAATAATGGGCCTGGGATGTGTAGTACAACGAGGGAGGAGCAGGGTCAAGAAATGCGGTAAAGTTTTAGGGAAAAGTGGCACTGTGCAAGGTGAATTATGTGGAATATTGTTTGGCTTAGAAGCGATCAGAGAATAGCAAGGGAATGACCGGTTCGACCTCCGGACTGACTCCCAGATGGCTGTGGTAATGCTGAGTCACCCAAAGACACAGCACAAGTTGGTGCACAGAATCCATATAGAGGTAGCTGAATTAAAGAATATGGGGAAACTGGTCAACATAGAATGGATGAGTAGGGAAAATGAGGGGATGAAAGAGGCGCACAAGGAAGCAGAAAGAGGTAAGAATAGTGAGAGTGAATGGGGAATTGGAGGATGCTTCAGATTTTTGAACGAAAGAGCAATTAAAAAAGAGAGAAATGAAAGGGTTATGAATGAATGGCAAGATAGGTGGAATGGAAGTGAGAAAGGAAGGACATTGTATAGAATCTGTAGAGAGGTAGGGAGAGATAGGATAGACCTATCTTTCAAGGGGATGCAGCTGGTAACTGAGCATGGAAATATGGCCGGATACATAAAGAGGTTCAAACTGCAGCAAACGGACGGCATGTGCAGCTGTGGCGAAGGCATCGAGGATGCGGACCATGTCAGCGCCGGCTGTACCTTGAAAGATAGAGTCAGAGTGAGAGAGAAGATGTTAAATGGTTGGTTGAATATATTTTACCCAATTTAAGCAGATCCTCATAACAGGCACTCTCATTTGACACCTTACAAAATTTCGATTTATTTTTATATTCTAATTTAAATCTAACCGACATTATTGTTATATTTTGTCCACAAGAAAAGAGCTTACTTCAAGTTTCAGGTGCAAGCAGCGTCCCACAAAATGAAATGTTTGCCGCCTGCCTTTTCGGTAACACGCATTTAGGTTATTTTTGCAACCGGTCGTGTGAAGAAACAACAATTAAAAATAAGATAACACCCATTTAACAAAATTAACTCTTTAGAGAATTGAATTCATAGGCGATTTAATGCAAAAACTTTGGTCCCATATGAGTGTAAAAACGTGGTAAATTATATTGATCCTAGTGTTAACATTAACACTATTTTTTTTACCACACCTGAAATGATTTTTACCAGGTTGATATGAATAATCACTTATTTAGTATACAACATAGACAAATACTTTGATGATATAATTGCGGTATGTTTGAAATTACGATCCAATGCGATCGAGTATCCAAGATATTATAACTGCAGATTATTAAAAAGGTGGGAGAAACCCGTACCGTAGAACCATATTGAAGCTACTATCTGAATAGAAGGAGAGGGAGTTCTTTATAAACAGGCCTTTAAGCAAGGGAAATTCCCTATAAGGTCTGTGTAGTTAACAACATAATAATATTCTGAATAAATCGTGGCAATACCACTTTGGATTATATACTAGACTGCCGTCAAAGCTTCAACCCGACAGTATATATTCTTGAAATATTCTGAAAATTTAATAGATAACCTATAAACAATTCATAGACGATAGCTTAATTGACGCATGATTTGGAGTTCGATACACCAAGCAAACTAGTCCGCATGGTAGAATACCGGAATCCCCATAAACAGGGTGACGCAATGTCCCCAATTCCCTTCAGGCAAAGCAGTCCAAATATTGTGGAGGTAGGATTTTTATCCGCGATGCCACGCCTAGTTTAGCGTGCAGGAATATAGCTCAGATTCGGGATCGATCTACGTCAGGTGAGAAGAGATGATAAAGAAAGCACTTCAGTTAAAAACAATAACAACGTATATTGGTCAAAGACTTAATGAGAAACCATTAACAATGTCTATTGGTCAAAAACTTAATAAGAGTATATATTATACCCATGCGCATGCTCTCTCGATTGAGGTATATTTTGGAATTGTTTATAGGTATTTAGTCACTGTTTTATAAATATAGTTTTTCTTAAGAGTTTGTGTTGTGTTTCATTTAAGGTTGGTTTGATAGTAAGTTCACTCAAAGATTAAACTTGCACTTTTAACTACTTGGCAGATTCTACTTTATATTGACAAATTTATCATAGATTGGACTTTTACTACTGCGGATATGAAACCCCCAAACTACGGAACCATGTGATCGAGCCAAGCTCAGATTAGGGTGAGGAGAAAATGATAGATAAGAACCTGAAGGCGCCCATGTGGACAGCCCAGGAGCTGGTTTTAGGTGAGACACAAAAGTCTGCCAAACTGGTGGTTCGCTAGCGTATTTATATTATAAAATGTGCTGATCGTTGCATGTTTAAGGTTCATAATCGCTCCCGTTGACTGCTTGCGCTTGTTATAATTTGTCTTTAATGTTTACATAATATTTAGCAAGTTCAAGTTCAAACTTAGGACAGGGTGATATTTATTTCGTATTATTATGCATTTTAGTAGTTCACACGTGCCCTCACCCTCTAAACGTTGGTCCCCAACGTTAACACGATCCTTATTGCTTTAAAGAAAAAGACCTCAATTCGAGAAAATATATCGCATCTTACATCATCTTACTTGTAACTATACAACACAAAATGTCATCAATGGTTTTTTTACTTTCTGGATCCAGGCTGATCCTTTATAACTTCCTCTAGCTTCCACTGCAGTCTATGCCTTAGCAATGTTTGACATGCCCTTAAACTGTTTGAAGTTATCACACGTGAGAGTCTGCTGGAGAGACTAGTACGGACATCCACTGGTGCTTGGTATATTCATGCAATAAAGAGAAACATATTTTTATAAATAATTCTTCTAATAATATTACAACTCTAATTCTAGATTGGAATAACAACATTGTTTGTAGAACTTATTTCTACAATAATTATATTTAGACAATGTTAATTTATACGGTTGATTGGCTAATAGGCACCTGTAAATCAACGTTTATACACAATTTCCCGACTTTTTACAAAATATCGATTTTTGCATTGCAATGACATCTCGTTTGTTTTAAATGAAATATGCTTATTCCTGGTTTGAATAATTGCTAGTTTCATCTTTCGTAGGATGCGTCCGACCTGCGAAAGTTGATCTTTGAATTATTATAACATTTTTATGACAATTTTATGTAACATTAATAAATACAAAATATATTATGCTTTACTCTAATTTTTTAGCTTCTTTTTTCTCGCTTGTCTATTACGTCTTGGTGGCTAGATTGCATTATCTGGAAGCTCCAGCGAAAGTATCCATCTTTGCATCGTTTAGCTTTGTTGCGTATCGATTTTCCGGTTTTGCCCCATCTCTACTTGAGCGGATACTCGGAGTACTCATGCTGGTGTCACCGGTCATAGTGTCTTTTTCTTTCCTTTGATTGGTACTGTCAAGTCGTCGACCTTTGGCGCTTTGTAAAATGCTGTCGTGTGTCGATTTCATTCTAATTGGTCAAAGACTTAATGAGAAAACATTAGCAATGTCTATTGCTCAGTAAACTTAATAAGATTATATTATACCGGATTACTAAGGTGCGCATTCTCTCTCGACTAAGGTATATTTTTTAATTGTTTATAGGTATTTAGTCACTGTTTTATAAATATAATGTTGTGTTTCATTTAAGGTTGGTTTGATAGTAAGTTCACTCAATGATGATCGACAGTGGCCTATGGCGAACGGACTACACAGGGAAAGGCCATACGACTATTGCCGCCAAAATGAGTAGGGATCTACCCATCATTGCGACCAAAGGCAATATTCCAGATGGCAGATTAAGACTGAGAAGGAATTTCCAAGTGGAACTTCCATCAAGGGAAGAGTGGCTGTCAGGCCAGGTACGTACGCCGAGCGGCGCACACGCATGGTACACTGACGGCTCATGGATGGCTAATACACAGTCATCCGGAGCCGGTGTATACCTAGACAACACTAAATCAGGAGAAAGCACTTCGCTGGGGAGATATGCCACTGTTTTCCAGGCGGAGGTGTTTGCTATTTTGGAAGTAGCAACCAAGGCGGAAGTAACAGAAGGTGTAGAGAGTATATATATTTACTCGGACAGTCAAGCCGCTCTCAGGGCGATCCAAAAACCCAGGGCAAGCTGTAAGCTAGTTCAGGAATGTAGAGACGCCCTAGACAGATTGGCTGTGCACAAGGAAGTAAGACTCAGATGGGTTCCAGGGCACAGTGGCATCGAGGGCAACGAACGGGCCGATGAATTGGCAAGACAAGGCTCAACGAGCCACCTCGTCGGTCCAGAACCTGGTTTGGGCTTAAGTAAAAGGCAAATCTCTCAGGAACTAAATAACTGGGCCTGGAGCAAGACAAAACACAATTGGAGAGGAAAAGAAGGATGCAGACAAGCCAAGGAAATGATTCCAAATCCTGACGGATCCAAAGCAAGGCGACTGCTAAAAAAGAGCCGAGAGGACATCAGGAACTTGGTAGGTATTCTGACTGGGCATGGAAGCCTAAACAGACATCTGCACCTTATCGGCGTGAGGGACAGCCCACTCTGCCTGAACTGCGGGACAGGGGAGGAGTCCTCATACCACTACATAGGAATTTGTGATAGGTGGAGTCGCCTAAGGAGGAAGATACTGGGAGCACCAACACTTGCTCGGGAAGATCTAAAGGATCTGGACTGGGAGGACGTCCTCACCTTTATCAAGGTGACGGGCCGTTTCAGTGCGGGCCGGGTGTTGGAAGTAGCCGGGTAGGGGAGGGCGGATCGGGGATGGTGAAAAGGGACTTATAGGCCTACTTACCGGGCTTCGGCCCCCCCACCCTTACTACTACTACTACTACTACTTCACTCAAAGATTACACTGCACTTTTAACTACTTGACAGATTCTACTTAGAAAATTATCTTTCTCAGAACTTTGACAAATTTATCATAGGTTCGACTTTTACTACTTCGGATATGCAACCCTGAAAAAAGGATAGATTAGAACCTGAGAGCGCCCATGTTGACAGCCCAAGAGCTGGTTTTAGGTGAGACACGAAAGTCTGCCAAACTGATGGTTCGCTGGCGTATTTACATCATAAGATGTGCTGATCGTTGCATGTTTAAGGTTCATAATCGCTCCCGTTGACTGCTCGCGCTGTTTATAAATTGTCTTTAATGCTTACATAATATTTAGCAAGTACAAGTTCAAACTTAGGACAGGGTGATATTTATTTAGTAGCTTATGCATTTTAGTAGTTCACAATATTGATGGCAAAATTTGGGTCTAATAAACGCAGGTTGCTTCTAATGTATGTTGTTGCTATCGATGTGGTTGGAAGTATGGTCCTGCCGTAGAAGGACGAACATGTTGGAAGCGGATTACAGAATTCGGCACGGTTAGTGGAAGCTTTTTCTTAGAAGTCGTGTTCTAATCCTTCAGGGGGAGTCTGGAAAGTCGTGCCAGCTGGAAGGTGTAAGGGGTGGGTCGCGTAGTGGAGTACGTAGTGGAGTAGAGTGGCCTGACGGTGGTCGGTGGTATATCCTGCAGGGATTTGGAGTCTCTGACAGAACGTGGTTATACCTACAGTGTGCGAAAGCATAAGAGCATAGTCATGCAGTACAATAGCTTATATGTGTGCAAATGTAGGGCATTTCTAGTGGCACAGGCGCGTCTTACTGCAGGTTCCTACCAATTAGTCCATGCACACTGGAACAACGTGTAAATTATGCCGGAGGGTCACCCTGCCTCTAACTAAGCACCGGAAGAGGGGCGTGCCGGCAAATTGCCTCGTAGCATTGCCCATGCCCACCCCCTTAAAAAGGGGTTAGCAAGACGAGACAAGACAACAATATAGTTAAGGTTAACGCCAAAGTCGAAGTGATCGAAGAGGTAAGTCTGACAAAAAATTACCGAAGGCTATATGGAGCAAAATATAGATGCTACAAGAGATGGCCTACAATTCGTAGAGATACAGCCAATACCATAGGTCGGATATTTTATAACAGTACGCAAGAACGTAAGCAAGCAAACCCAAACTAACCCAACCTGTACGGCTGTGCGTCATGTATAGTGATGGTGCACGAAACTTCAAACATTACATTAGGGGAAACATGTGGACGAATGATTGGTCAACAAACCAGAGGCTATATAACACGAACAAATAACGAACTCTCCCGGTTCTTGAACTAATCAGTTAATTAGAAAAAAACCAAATGTAGCCGAATAAGCTTACAGATTATGTTGGGCATAGCCTCATCAAAGTTTAGCCTCACAAAATGCTGGTGAAGATCGTGTGGAAACAAAAAACTTAAATTGACACTTACAGAGAACACGCAAAAGTAATGATAATACATGACTGGAAAGCGTTGTAAATGAGCCTAAATCAATTCAGAGGTTGTTCTGCCATGAAACAATAAACCGCTCAACGTGATTTTCGGCCCGCACTATCCACCTCATTTGTATTACCAACCAAGAGGATGAAAAACTATAACTCGTCATAATTTTGTAATTTTACAACTAAGTGTAAACGTTGTTAAGCGATTCAATGCGTGGATGAGCATAGAGATGGCGACATCTACTACAAGTGGCCTGCATGAACACGTAACAATCATTTTTCATTTTACCCAGTGCTCGTTCTATTAGTAGAGTCAATGTTCGTTGCCAGTATTTTTTTCCAGTTTTTGTATTTAGGAGAATGGAGACATTTTTAGACATTTTTCTTCAACATTGGCTTGCAAAAAGTCCCTGTAACATGTTTTCGAAAAAACTTGTTTCCGAGGTGCAGGGTGATTACTTGTTTTTATCCTTACCTAAATTATTGCCAACAGATGGCTCAATATAAAGGATCATATTTATTTGAGATACCACCCCATAGAACTTTCCCGATCATTTTTCATGACTCTGGCATAGCTTCAATTAAAGCGTCTGCTCTATTCATAATGCGTAAGACTTGCAAAGCGGTTTACAGTTATTTGTCGTCTTTACGGGTCCGCTTTAAAGGCCAGATTATAATAATTATTCAAGGTTGTTTCGAATGAATCTTAAACGGTTTTATGCCCTGTGCATGACTGGACCGCATAAATGGTTTTTCATGATATTCCCTTTGTATCAAAGGCAATTTAAATTTCCACCTATGCAGAGAAAAGAAGCTCGTGCTTTTAGCCAGACATATGAACTAGAACGGATTTCTTGTCACTTTTTCTCTTGTGATAAATTTCAATTCGAATCCCATTTTTGATAATCGTTGCAAATATGAGTACGAATAATACACAAGAACGATAATAATTAGCACAATTAAAACTTAACCGATACCGCATTTAAAGTTCAAATTTATTCATCTCGCTCTTTTAAGGGCCTCCTCCACCGTTGCCACCTCGAGAAACCCCGGCCTGGAACACTATTGCGTAGTAACTATCATCGAGATGACCGCGCATTAGAGCTGGGTCATGGCCAACTTTAGTTACAGGCATGAAGAAATCCGCGAGGCGCTGTTGTCATATTTAATATAGAGGTCTATCTTAGCTCCACATTTTCGATATTTTTTTTGCTGTGACTACTTTTTCTTTAGAATAGTTTGACGCCTTGGTATACAGGACTCAAACATTTACTTAAGCTGGTTAATGGTGGTCTTAGTAGGTCTCTAAGCAAATCATAGTCTTGGTTGCCCAAAGAAATATGTCTGCTACTTTTATATGTAGTCATTAATAATGCAAGGAATGTCATGACTGAAAAACAGTTTAAGATACGTAAAAAAAATAAATATAAATTAAACGTTTAAAAACCAGGGATTATTAAATGTTTTGACAAAGTAAAACGCACTTATTAAAAAGATATATTGGACGCTATTACCCGCACAGGCTAGATTAAGGCCTTACATTAATTACGTTAAAATCCGTTCATATCCCTTCGTAGTGAATTGCCAATCTGTTTGGAAAATATCCTTTTGATAATGTGTCTTTTGGAAATAGTGAAGGGAGTCACACATGTGCTTGCCTTAAATATTTAGTATTAAATGAGTTTAAACTCTGATTTTGTTTTAACAAAATGCTTGTTAACAACGTTACCTTTGCTTAATATTTTTACTCAAACGGTTTAAAATTGGTTAATTTTATAAAATACTACCTTGTATGTGTGTACTGAACTCTAACCCCAATGCATTCCACACCTTTTTCCTAAAACAACTAGACCTTTATTATTTAAATCTTATTTGACAATATTTTACCAGACTTATCAGACGCGACCCGTTCGGTTTCATGAGACCAATTGAGACTTCCTTGCAATACTTTTAAATTATGTTGATTCTAAGAGAATAGCTTGGGTTACTTTATATATCTGATTTTAATTAACTTATTTCTATTATTCTTTTAACTGACGTGTTCTAAGAGAAGTTTATTTGTGCATTTCCCGTAAAGGAACACAATGCAAAAGAGAGTTTAACCCCCCAGAGTCTTTCCCGTTAAGGTACCAAATAACTCTGGTTGACCACCCAAGAGCCTTTCCCGTGAAGGTACCAAATAGCTCTAGATGAACAGTGGGGTGAACTTGTTGCCAGTACGCTCCATAAAGGATCCACGAACTGAATCAAGTTGTCGTTTACTCGGTCCGCTCGATCTTTTATTCTAAAATTTGTTGAAAGTTTACTGATTGTTTTTTAAACATGTTTAGATAATAATCATAATAATTATGTTTCAAGATCAAGTATCAAGTTTAAACTTTAGACTGAGGGTTTTTTCTTAGTGAATACGATTTCTAGTTTACACATGCCCCCTTCCGTCTTGCATTGGTCCCCAATGCAAAACATCTTTCACGGTTAAAAAGTTCACAAAGAAAAGAATCTCTCTAATAAATAAAGATTTGTTTGCGACTCGTAGGGACGATCAAAACTTATTTTTGATGAGTATGTTTAAAAGAGTGGAACCCCCTTAAATATTAACGAGTGGTCCTCAATATTCGAATAGTCATATCGTTCCGTACCTACTTAAATTTAAGATATATTTTAGCACTTTAAACTTTTTGGCCTATAGCTTAGTTCGGTCCTGGATTCCAGCCAGTGGTTATCCATGGATGAAGGTCCCTACCCAATTCAAGATCCTTGTCGTGGATCCCCATTTGACTGCTATTTGTATCAGGACTCCATCTTACGGTGTTGTAGGCAGACATTGAACAGTGCTCCAAGTACATGCAAAAAATATAAACAGAACATTAGTAAACAATATTGACACGTACCTCTTAACCTAGTACATTCCCGTATATTATTTGATAATATTAGTATGCATCTATATATATGTTGTCCACTTTTTCTTTAAGTAATGTCGCATACTAGAAATATCTTCTTATCTTGTCGTTCAATATCATTAGTAGAACATTCGGCAATTATTATTATTAAAGATTATAATTATCTTTGAAAGTATTATCTTATACTTTAGTACTATATTCGCATGTTTATATTATTTTAATCCGCATTTTTTTTATCCCCTTTCAAAATATATCCTATATTATCCTTAATATTTTTATAATAAGATTTGAATTATACTGTATGTATAATAATTACCTCCGCTCAATATTTTTACTTAAGCGGTCTCAAATTGCTTAATTTTATAAAATACTACTTTGTATGTGTGTACTGGACTCTAATCCCAATGCATTCCACATCTTTTTCCTAAAACAACTAGGCCTTTATGATTTAATTCCTAGACGTTTTGTCCTTGCATTCCTTTAGTTATAATGAGTTTCGGGAACGTTTTTCAATGTTTATTTAGTAATTAATACCTTCTCCCTTTAAGTTTCTATAGCTTTCCTAAAAGAAACGGGATTGATTAAAAAAGTACCAGCACAACCATGAAAACAAATGTTATTTAGGAACAATAACTAGCCTTTACTTTATTTTGTGATTGCTACTTCATGGTGGAAGTTATTTGTGGACATATATCGCCATAAATGCCGTGTTAGTCCAAATTGATTTTCTGCAAGTTAACATTAATTTCCTTTAATTACCTTTAGGTCTGTTCCAACTGACCATGAAAACCGTACATAAGACGGTAATTTCCAGTTGTATAATTCGTTTGTCAACATGACAGGTTATTTATCGCCTTCAAAAGTGAAATTGACAACTAGAAATGACGGTCCCTCGTACGGTTTTCAAGTCGGTTGGAACAAACCTTTTGTCTGACATTTCAGGAATTGTGTCAATTGACATCTTCATTTTACGTTTTGCTTTGCGCCTGCCATAGAAATCGCATTTGACGACAGTATTGGTCTATGGCATATTACTATGCGTTCGGAACCATGATTTTATCGATCTGGGCTTTGAAAATATTTCTTTTCCTACTGCTTGTTGTGGATTAATACTAAAGATTACAGGTACGGTCAGATGTCGTCATAGCTCGTGGGAACTGATTGTCTGGAAAACTTGGACTGAATTTTTAGTAGCCCTGTCAAATGTGTCTGCCGCGAGTTGAGCAGAACTTTGGCACATAATTCGTCCGTACAGGAACTGATTGGTAAACACGTTTAGGTGAAATATTGAAAAAAAAATGTCTTTGAGGCCAGAGCATTTATTTAAATTATATAGGATTTGTCAGGTGATTATTTCAAATTTTGACAAAGATACTTTCGTTATGTGTGACATGTAGCATGAAGCTTGTAGGGGATTGGCTAGTTTAAATTTTGGAACGAAACTTCCGACAGAGGTTGCGCGTAGTCTTCTTCCTCTACTCTCCATCGATACAAATTGAACAAAACACTCTTCAAAGGTCTGCCAATGTAACAGTGTTGGTGTCCACGTTGTAAGTAGTTAAGTTACTTTTCCTTTGACCGTCATTATTAGCAAGTTTGAGATGCACTTTTGGGAACACTAACGAACTGCAAAAGGTAGGGCTAAGTCCAATCAATCTTTCCAACTTAAATGGCAACATTGAAATAATCAACCATGTCAAAAGCTTTAGATAAGTCGAAAAATTTTCATGCGTTTTCAATAACCTTACCTGGCACACAGGCCAAAAAATATTATAATTTAAGGTGACCTCCATCTGCTACCTCTAGGCTGCAATT
Organism: Pissodes strobi; assembly: GCA_016904865.1. Taxonomy (NCBI): domain Eukaryota; kingdom Metazoa; phylum Arthropoda; class Insecta; order Coleoptera; family Curculionidae; genus Pissodes; species Pissodes strobi. Next base: position 38,552 of record JAEQML010046780.1, read on the forward strand.
TGCCTCTAACTTCTTTAATGTTTCAATTTATTTTCTTGCCACGTTCACTTTCTGGATAATCCAATGCGGAGAAGATAGTACGTGGCAGAAACTAATAATTTTCTCATTAATGCCGCTCGTAAAATTATCAGTCCCCCATTGATTGACCCAATATTGCCAATTGCCATTCATCTGCATTGCACAGGACATATTGCTTCCTCTTGGGATTGCCGTGTTCAATCATAAGCTAATGTAATGTGTACCTCACATGTTGCGGGCGACAAATTAAGCGCATTCTATTTCATTTGGCAGACCTAATAGAACGTTTTGAATTATTTAAAGATTAAGGGAAATATAGTAATTCCAGATAGAAGTTTCTGGCATCAAATACGGCTAAAGAAATTTGCAGATGATATTATAATTACCAATTTCATAAAGTCAGACAATTTAGTTAGCTGCATGCTGAACCGAATTGGACTGGGTCGGCATAGGACACCCAAACTGTATCACTTACCACTGAATCATCTCGTATCGTATCATTTAGATTATGACTGCAAATCATATATTTAGCAATATCCCTCTACGCCTATGTTTATTTGCATCCCAGGAAAGCAACAAAGAAATACCTTAAAGATAGTTTCCAACAGTTGAGCAAATTGAAACGGAAACTTGACAAGACTCCCGTCTAATCCCGGAGGATTAGCACCTGCTCGCGAGGTGTGTTCGGCTGATTAAACATTACGGTGCATTGCGGCTGCACATGTGAGTTGTCGTAGTTGTTCTCTTGAGTACACCTAACCGATATATCTATTACGCTCACTCTAAGGTAACAAGAATTATTCCTTAATGCTAAAAGATTGGATTAATTTTGTTGTGGTTTAGTTTCAAATCAATTCTTCATTACGTAGTGAAGAGTGGATGTTAGAGAAGCTATATCTAATGACGTTAAGTACAAATTCTCCAAGCATTTTTCAGCAAATTTTACCAATGTTAACCTTGTCAAAAGTTTTTCAGTGGCTAGTAAAGGGGCGCAGAGTTGCCTTTTTGTAGCGTAACCAGATTGATTTTGACATGGTCGATCATTTCAATGTTGCCATTTAAGTTGGAAAGATGGATTAGACTTAGCCCTAGCTTTTGCAGTTCGTTAGTGTCCCAGATAAAAAGTGCATCTTAAACTTGCTAATAATGACAGTTAAAGAAAAAGTAACTTAACTACTTACAACGTGAACACCAAGTGTTTTTGTTCAAATTGTATCGATGGAGAGTAGAGGAAGAAGACTACGCCCAACTCTGTCAGAAGTTTCGTTCCAAAATTTAAACTAGCTAATCGCCTACAAGCTTCATGCTACATGTCACACATAAGGAAAATAAATCCCTTTGTCAATATTTGAAACAATCACCCAAGAGTTTCACCTGTTAAATTCTGTATAACTTAAATAAATGCCTTGGTCATAAAGATATTGGAATAACACGGCATTTATGGCGATATATGTCCACAAATAACTTCCACCATGAAATAGAAATTATAAAACAACGCATTTGTTTGTATGGTTGTTTTCGTACATTTTTAATCAATCCCATTTCTTCTAGGAAAACTAAAGAAACTTAATCAATTACTAAATAAACATTGAGAAACGTTCCTGAAAACGTATAACTAAAGTTAAAACGTCTAGGAATGAAATCATAAAGGCTAGTTGTGTCAGAAAAAAGATATTGAATGCATTTGAATTAGAGTCCACTACACTCATACAAGGCAGTATTTTATAAAATTAAGGAATTTGAGACCGTTTAAGTAAAAACACTAAGTAACCTTAACATTGTTGACAATCATGCCCTCGAAGGAGTTAAGGCTCCTGAAACTTACTTAATACCAAATATTTAGGGCAAGCATATGCGTGCCTCCTTTCACTCTTTCCGACATACACTATAGCAAGTTATGGCTCCTGAAACTTACTTAATACCAAATATTTAAGGCAAACACATGCGTGATTGCATTCACTCTTTCCGAAATACACTATAGCAAGTTAAGGCTCCTCAAACTTACTTAATACTAAATATTTAAGGCAAGCACATGCGTGCCTCCCTTCACTCTTTCCGAAAGACACTATAACAAGTTATGGCTCCTGAAACTTACTTAATACCAAATATTTAGGGCAAACACATGCTTGATTCACTTCACTCTTTCCGAAAGACACTAAATCAAGTTATGGCTTCTGAAACTTGTATTGTATTTGTATTTGTACACGTGAGTGGGTCCAAATAGGACCCTCCACTGCGACCCTTGGTCTATTGTGGCTCACATCTGTGTTTTCCACTCTGCCAGACGCTCGATCCTTTTCAAGAAATCGAGCAGCTTACTGGGGTGGATAGTTTTCAAATCTGCACGTGTGATTTGAGTATTTCCAAAGACTGTTTGTCTGGTTCTTTCCATTGCTGGACAGTGGCATATAACATGTTCCATTGTTTCTTCGTCCTCCAAGCACAAGCGGCCCTATCTTGTTCATGTGGCTTCTTAGCCGACAGTGGCCAGTGTACATGCCAACTACAGCCTGTACCTGCTGCCGGCCAAGTTGAAGAAGCTGTCCGGTTCTCACTCCTGATGACAGATTCACCGCCAACTTTGAATGAGTTAGGCCTGGTAACTCTCTCCATTTATCTACAAATTGATTTTGTGTCCACCTGGAGAGGACTTCTTTAGCTGTGTTATAAGCTATTCCCAGTACTGGTTCTGGTCCTATGAAGGCCGTTGCGGCCGCCTGCTTCGCAAGAGCATCAGCTTTTTCGTTGCCTTCATATCCTGTATGTCCAGGTATCCAGATCAATGTAAGTTTGTTTTCTCTCCCTAGTTTGGTGAGTAGTTCCTGGCAGTTCCATACTGTCTTGGATAAACAACAGCTAGAATCAAGAGCTTTTCGAACTGCTTGACTGTCCGAGAAAATTTTGATTGACTTGCCTTTCCAGTGTCTATCGATGAGCCACTGTGCAGTCATATCAATGGCCTCAACTTCAGCCTGAAAAATGGTTGCATGTTTGCCTAGGGAACATTTAAGCTCAACCTTACCATTTTTATTCCATGCAGCGGCTCCCGTACCATCATTGGTCTTGGCGCCGTCAGTGAACCAACTATTCTCTGTTCTTCTCAGATTTTCAGAGTCCTTCGCCCATTCGTTCCTCTCTGGTAGGAGGACGTCATAGGCATGGTAATAGGTGGTTTTGGTAGGCATAACATCTGATGGTAGACCCAACACACTGTCCTGCTCATTGGCATTTTCCAGCCTGTTGGGCACCATGATGATCGCCTGCGGATTGTTGATCACCGCCTGTGTCAATCTATACGTCGCCCATCTAGCCTCCTTCTCCAGAACTATTTGAAGAGGTGGCAGATTTAGAAGACACTCAAGCGCTGCCGTGGGTGTAGTGCAGAAAGCGGCACTAATTGCCAGACACGCTTGTCTTTGTAAGGTAGATAATTTGATTCTCGCGGAGCTCTGTAAGCTCTTAGAGTACCAAGCTACTGCCCCATATGTTATCATTGGTCTTATGACCGCGATATAGAGCCAGTGCATTTGTTTGGGATGTATGCCTTATGTTTTGCCGCAAATGCGTCTGCAGGTCCATAATGACAGTTTCGCTTTTGCGGCAATTTTATCCAGATGCGCATTCCAGTTAAGTGTTTTATCTAAGGTAATTCCCAGATACTTCACTGTATTCGCAAATGGGATAGTTTCTCCTTTGAGTGAAGGTGGTCTTAGGTCTGCGAGCCTTTTCTTCCTTGTGAACGGTACTATAACTGTTTTGTGTGGGTTCACAGATAGTTGTTCCCTTTCACACCAGTCATAGACCACGGTCAGCACCTCTTGCAGATCCTCTGAAATAGTTCTTTGCAAGTTGCTTCTTATCAGTATTACTAGATCATCCGCATATGCCTGCACCTCCACATCCCACAGCGAGAGGACCGCCAGCAGACCATCCATCAGGAGACACCACAGAAGGGGCGACAAAACCCCACCCTGCGGACATCCCCTAACAGCCCTGAATCTGTAGCTCTCCCCCTGTAGGGCTGTTGTGCCCACTCTGCAGTTTAACATACTTCCGATCCAGTTCCTTATTTGTGGTTCAACCCCTCTTTCAGCTAATGCTGTGTATAAGGAGTTTGGTAATGCATTATTGAATGCTCCTTCGATGTCTAAGAACACACCCATCGCGATAGTCTTGCTTTCTAACGCTTGTGTTATGTTCCCGACAAGGTTGTTTAGTGCTAGTTCTGTAGATTTGCCGGTCTGATACGCATATTGGTGAGCATTCAGTGGATACTCACCAAGTGCACCCGTTCTGATGTGCACGTCGAGTATCTTTTCCATGCATTTCAACAGAAAGGAGGTCAGACTTATAGGTCTCCATGAGTTAGGTGTTGATTCCCTACGTCCCATTTTTGGGATGTACACTACTCTGAATTTAGTCCAGCTGCTAGGTATATAATTACTCGCTAGGCTGGCTCTAAAAAGTTTGATTAAGAACGGTGTTAATACTTCCAGACCGTTCTGCAGCAGTGCTGGAAATATTCCGTCCTCACCAGGTGATTTAAAAGGCTGAAACGATAGAATAGCACTTTTAATTGTTGATGCATTAATGATGTTCTTGGGGACAATATAGTCACCCGCTTTTGGCCGATTTGATCGGTCCCAAACAGGCTCCTCCTCATCATTATGCAAAATCCGACATCTCGGGAAATGAGTCCTAGCCAGAAGCTCCAACGTCTCCATGCCAGATTCCGTAAAGGATCCGTCAGGTCGTTTTAGCGATCCTAACTCCTGAACGGGTTCTCTAGAGAGGATTCTATGGATCCTTGCACTGCCAGGTGCATCTGTTATGCCCTGGCAGAAGGTTTCCCATGAATTCCTTTTTGCCTCTCTGATGGCTTTGTTGTAGTTCGTTAGAGCAGTTCTGTATTGATCCCATGTGCCGGTCTCTTTAGCTCTATTAAAGAGTTTACGAACCTCCTTCCTTTGTTTGTCAAGGGAGTTGTTCCACCAAGTGGTTCCTCTGTTATCCCTTTTAGTCTTGACTGGACAGTTTTCATGATAAGCCGTATTTATGGCTGTCCTCAGTTGCTCCGAGGCCAGCTCAATCTCATCACGATTTGATATCTTTGCAATAGAGGTCCGCATCTGCTCCTGAAGGGTAAGACTAAAACCAGCCCAATCAGTGCACTTAGGATCCCTGTATTCAAAGATGGGTATTTCCCCTGTTTTCAGATTGAAGAGAATATGTCTATGATCAGAGCACGAGGGCTCTGATGACACTATCCAATCTGAGATTCTTGTGGATAAGAGATTATCACTGATCGTTAGATCTAATACCTCCTGCCTATTGGCAGTTACAAAGGTTGGTTCAGAGCCCCTGTTATTAACAACCAGCCCCTCCCCTAGTAAATAATTGTATAATGACTCACCTCTTTGGTTGGTGTCCGTGCTGCCCCACACTGCATGGTGCGCATTGGCATCACATCCAACCAGTAGATGGATGTTCTTCCTCCGACTGTAGGCGACCAAGTTCCGCACTTCAATTGAAGGAGGTTGGTTTGCTTCAGCGTCCCCAGGAAAGTAGGCGGAGCAAACGATCATATCCGTTGTGCCCTGTCCCATGGGTATTTTGACAAGCGCTGTCGTCATGTCCCGCGAGCAATGATCTGAAATTTTGAAAAATTTCATGTTGTTTTTGATTAAGATACATGCTCTGGGTCTGTTTCCAGAGCAAATTATCTTACCTGATGTATTACCTAGGCCTCGTATTTGGCCTGTGGTTGATAGCCAGGGTTCCTGGAGAAGGGCGATATCTACCCGCCCTTCATTAAAAGTTTTGCCAAGGATGTATGAAGCAGCCTTGGCATGTTGTAGATTGGCCTGCAGAAAAATGGTCTTATTTTCCATTTTCCTTCCCAGTCTGCTCATCCAAGGGGGGCCTACCTCCATGTTTTTTCGACCCTTTGGTCCCCTTGCCAGGGATGGACTTTCCTTTCCCTTTCAGGGGGCCTGGTCGCGGTGCGACATTTTTTAAAAGGGATTTGGCTCCCTCTCTGCCACCCGATGTTGAAGCTGTTGCTTCCACCAATCCGGTCTCAGGTTTAGAAGCTTCTGTGAAGACAGGATCAACCCTACCTTCAGCTTCCTCCTGGTTTCGGCGGAAGTGCCAGCCTCCTGTTCATGTGGGGCGTCTCTCCGTTCCCCCCGTGGCCTAGGACGGAATTGGACCTATCCAAAGCCAAAGAAGGGTCTGAAGTCCATCCCCTTCAGAGTCGCGATTGATTCGTCATCAATGGCGAATGTCCAGGTTTGTCCTGGACCTGATTCTTTCCGGTGTAGAATTGTCCACTCCCGAGTGTTTAGACTGCGGTTCATATTCCGCAGTCTTGTAAGAACCACTTCCGATGTCAACCGTTTGTCGTTATCCTCGGGTATGTATGCGATGCATATATGTGGTTTTGGTATGTCGACTCCGCTGACGGCTTTAAGTTGAGCACCCTCCCATGGCGTCAGAAAGGTTACTACGTTCCTAAGCCATGTCATGCTCGCGTCGTCAGCGCAAGTCACTTGCAGCCAGCCTGGCCTAGCTGCACATCCCAGGAAGCGGACTTGAGGTCCGTCTTCCGTGAGCTTGTCTACAGACGTCATTATGGCGTTCTGTATCAGCCTAGTTTGACTGTTATCCAATGAGGCAGCCGGGGCATCAGTGTGGACTATACCAACTCTAATGCCCCGCAGTGCCGCCCCATAGGATAAGCCAGGGGTGGTTGTTCCAGCCCTGTGCTTCTTTGCCTGTTGTTCAGGTGTGCTGCCGTCAGATCGTGTGCGTTTTCCGCCCTGTGATCTGCTGGTGGAGGGGCGGTCTTCCTGCTCCCGAATAGTGGGCAGTTGTCTCCGTCCACTTCCCGGGTTCAGGTCTTCCTTGTCCCCTTTTTTTCCCTCAAGTGCCTTTTTCAAGGCTGTGGGGTAGTCTAACCCCTCTTGAAGGAATCGTTCTAGACGTTTTTTCGCCGGATTTGGTAGCCTCCTTCTCCTGAGAGTAGATTTCTCAAGAGCGGCCAGCTCCCCTTCGGTCTCGCTCCTCTCTTCCTCTGTGGTGGTCAAGCCTAACAGGCTTCTTTCCGCCCCAGAAGAAAGGCTACTGGTTTCAGGATTGGTTGGTTTATTTCCAGCCTCTCCTGTTGTTGTTGTGGGGTTGAGGTTGGTCTGTCCATCCTCAGCCTCCATTGTTTCAGGGACTTGACCCTCCCTGGTGGGTGAATTCTTTTGGTTTTGTTCTGCCATAAAAAATTCCCACGAGTAGCTAGGGAAAGGAGTCAACCACAGTAGAGCCCTGCATTGCTGTGGAAGGGCATAAGAATACGACAGGATGCTGCCTGGTTTCCTAAAGGCACGTTTGAGACATCATAACCCTGATGCCATTCAGTCCTTGGCACGTATGCTACACCGTGACTTGGGGGAATTTTTCGACTTGCCTAGTCTAGATCCGATGTCTTCAGTTAACTAGCAGGGGCAGCTCTGGCAGCATGTGGCTTTTCGCTCACGGACATCGGTCTTGGCGCACTTGAAGCCTATACCAGGAATGCACCGTAGTCCATTCCTAGGATACACTACAAGGAGCCCTTGGTCGAGGCGTCTAATCGATCTCGTATACCATCACCCCCTTCTGAAACTTACTTAATACCAAATATTTAAAGCAAACACATACGTGATTCCCTTCACTCTTTCCGAAAGACATTATAGCAAGTTAAGGCTCCTGAAACTTACTTAATACCAAATATTTAAGGCAAGCACATGCGTGCCTCCCTTCATCTTTCCGACAGACACTATAGCAAGCTATGGCTCCTGAAACGTACTTAATATCAATTATTTAAGGCAAACACATGCGTGATTCCCTTCACTCTCATTTCTTAACCAACTTTGCATCAGCCTTAGAGGCCTGCACGGGCCGGGTTAGCCCGGTCTGGCTGGGGGCTGAAAGGCTTGGGCCTAAATCGGCCCGGGCTCTACGAACGAAACCTGATTTGCCCCAGTAATATAGTAATATATAATTTTATTCTTATTTTGAATAATGATCTTGTCCAATTCCATTTCATATTTTTTATTTACCAAATTTTTTTCCCTAGTGATTAAGTGAGTGAAAAAAAAACAAATACCAAATGAAATTCAACATGAAAAAGTGAATCAGAGCCTGACTTTATTTTCTTTGTTTTTTATACCAATATATTTTGTTTATTTTAATAAGAGGCAGACTTTGTCATTACGCGGCTAAAGAAAATTTAGACATATTATTATGGCAACCTTCATCTTTTTTTCAGAAGGAACGATTGAAACCACGGGTTGGCCGGGCCGGGCCGGGCTGAGCTGAGTAAATTTTAGTCGGTTAGGGGCCGGGCCGGGCCTGTAATTTGCAACACGTTTTTCTTATTGAAGTTAAAAGTAAAGATTCTATTTATAAAAACAAACCTAGCCCCGGAGAGTCGTGTTCCAAATGCCCGGCCCCGGTAGTGGGTCGTAGAGCGCCAGCAGGTTTTCCCAACTAAACTGAAAAAGCTCCGCTGGTGTTGTGCGAGGTGGCTAGGCACGCTTATCAAATCAAAGGAACTCAATCTTAACTTAACAAGAAAACCCAACCTATAATTTAAGGAACAATCTATTTGCTACTAAATCTTTTTTTTTTAACACAGCAACAATACTACAGTAAAACTTTTGACTATTTAAATGCCAAGGAATGTCAAAGGACTATTAAAGTAATTGATAAATAGAGTACAATATGGAGATTGTACGGAGACCAATTCTGTTGTTAACACTCGGTACTGTATGCCTTACAACTAAATGCTCTAAACACTACAATCCGAAGTGATCACTTTGATTTTACCTAAGCTAATTACATATATATATATGCGTGCGCTAGTAGCTGCACCAATTATAAATATAGCAATAATAGAAGGTAGTAATAAATGGCCACAATAATTAAATCAACTGACCCGATAAATTAATAAAACGAATAAAATCATTGAAGACTATCTTAAAACTCGACAGTCAACGCTTGATTTATATTAAAAAATGAAAATTAAGAGCGATTATATGAATCGGTCAGAAAAATAAATGAACAAATCAAATTAAGCTATCTAAAAGCTCGGCCGAAAAGACTAGATTTATATTTAAATGATGATCATCAATTGACCAGAAAAATAAATGAATCAATGAAGTTTTGATGGCTCTTTCAAGGCACAATCTAGAGTGCTAATAAGTAATTAAACACAAAAAAAAAGAAAATAATACTGCTTCTGTACGATACCCATTAGATCCGATTCATCAAGCTTAGTCGTGGAGGCAGCAAGTACCTCTGGTGGAGGCGCCTGGCACCTGTAGTAAATCCCAAGTACTGCTACTCGATGGCCCCGAGGGTAAAACTAGCAGAGAACCTGCAGCCCGGTGATAAGATTGGCTCTAGTGTAGCCCGAAGCTAGGATCTGTAGCCAGGTAATAGATAGGACTTGTAGCCCGGTAATAGAATTGGCCCGGTAATAGAACCCTGCAGTAACCCAATCCGCATTAGACAAAACCCCCTTACTTCAATGGAAAAAACTATATATAGCCCCCCTTGCATAAATATATTTCCTTTATAAAACAAATTCCCCCAAAAATTATCAATGGATTTTCAATGACCATCAGCAAATAAAAGAAATACTAAGGTACAGACAACTTGAATATAAAAAAAGATAGGCATGAATCACCCCTAAAAGAAAATATAAACTTCCCCATATGATCAAAACTAAAGTCACATTAAAATAAAAATTCAGATTTGATAAAATGGAGTCGATAAGATGAGACCCATGGAATGCAAATGGTGGACAATGTACAAGAAAAAAGGTTAACACAGATAAGGCAATTAAATCGTTAATTTAGACAAAAAACTGTAGCAATAATTACCTCGCTAGTGTGTGATGGTTGCTAGAGAATCGACGGTCTCGGTTTAGTAGGACGAGCTCGGAAGCTTCTGGAAATAAAGGAAAAGGCCATTAAAATCATGGCGTCTTCGTGCTTCGCAAGCAATAGAAAAAAATTAAATCCAGAGAAAATGCTTACCTAGTGCAGTAGTTAAGTCCCGATAAATCGGTCGTGTCAAAACACAATCAGCAACCAACACAATATATCCCCAAAGAAAGGGGTAGTATAAAATCACAATACTAAAGGCTGAGTCACTATGACTGCACTAAAGCAAAAAGCTTCTCACCGAAAGGTATTCTCAGAAGGACTCTCCATTCGTTTCAGTCAATTTGCCTTTCTCCTTCCACGAGATTAAAAACTACGTCAGATCAGCAAGAAGTGATGAGCTGAAAAATGCCGAGTGATTCGATACAAGGAAAAATTCTAAGATAATAAACGACTTAATTCTCGTTTATTATGGTGGTAAAACGACGGCGGGAGCCACAATTAATGCGCTGAAATGAAATTGTTCAAGAAATACTAGAAAATGTTCCCAAACGAAGTGATAAAATTTTCAAAATCGAAATCGACAGCGGAAATTATGTAAAATAGCACATTCCCACTACTCAGTGCTGCCAATCGAAAATTACAAAAGTTACAAAGTTAAATATGAATATCTGAAACCAGCCCAAGCCAGAGATCCCAAAAAAGTTTTATCAAACGTTCTCAAAAGTTATGAAATATTTAAACCGAAAATAAAATATGAGTCGACGGATCTAATGAAGCCTAAAAGCAGGTTTTATTAACAGAATTCTTAAAAATATAAACCGGTTTGCTGGCCGTTCTACGGTAATGTAATATAAATTAAGCAAAGCTATCCTAATAACAATAATATCCTATTTTAGTAATTTGATCAAACCTACGCGATCTGTGGTTCGCTTATCAACTAAAATAAATATAGTCTCAAAGTGTTATAAAAGCTAATACAAATATATCGTTTACCTATATTTAGAATAAAATTAATTTACATTAATAAATTTGGCAATTTTAAGCTTATTGACAGCAAATCGAATCAATAAATTTAGAATTAATTAACCGAAGAGTATTGACCACTTTTCAATAAATCTTACCGCAAAATACAGCATTTTTTTTGCTAAATTCAGCATATAAAATGAAATTTAAAAATATTCTACACTGGCAAAATCGGACTGTTACAAATTTCGGCCCGTGATGATGACCATGTCGCCAGTTCTTTTGTGCCTTATCAAAGACACTTCACTGCGCAAGTCATAGAAATCTAATGCGCAATTTAGTCTGTACGACTTGGCAACGTTGGCGCGACCGTCGGTACTGCTGTAATTAATGCACTTGCCTTCGCCGACGATCCAATTCTTACGGTATCCACTGCGACCGGGCTTCAACTCCTACCTTTCATCGGTAGGACGTGCACTGAACCCGGCCAAGTGTCTAACCCTAACCGTTAAAGGGCAACCAAAACAGAAGGTGAACGTTGTCGAACGAGCTGCATCCTTCATTAATACTAGGCCCATTTCTTCCAAGAGAGGACTCATGGACTTACCTCGGGATAGAGTTTTCATTTAATGCACGGGTAATATTCTCTTCGTCCCTGGAACTATAAACCCGCCTTCAGCGTTTGACCACAGCAGCGCTCCGGAAGCCTTAACAGCGGCTATATGCACTCACAACAGTTCTAATTCCGCAATTCTATCACAAGGTCTCGTTGGGCCGAACCCGACTGGGATGTCTAAACAAAGCCGACCGATTAGTCCGTTCGGCTGTCCGCACTTGTCTAGCTTTACCATCAGATTGCACCATCGCCTATTTTTACGCAACCGTGGGCGGCGGGTGCCTCGACACTCCATCTCTTCGATGGACAGCACCGCTGCTTGGTCGAAACAGACTCTTAACACTCAATCTGCCATCCTGTTTCTGGCCCGTAAACTCGACCGAGTCGACTTAAGACTGCGGTTCGGCAATCACCTTGTCCGTACCCAGGCGAATCTCACTTCTGCATGACGCTAGAAGCTCTACAGCTCTGTCGACGGATCTGGCCTCAGGGCGGCCCGCACATTTATGGAACCGTAAGTCAACGAAATTTCTGTCCGGACAAGACTATCTTTTATCCACGAAGCTGAGAATCAATGCTCTGCTTACTCGTAGCCGTACTTCTCGCGGCCGTCCAGAGAACGACCGTGCGTGCAGGGCTGGTTATGGAAGGTCTGAAACGTTAAACTAAGTCTTACAATCCTGTCACAGAACGCATGCATCACGCATAAAGAGACATGACGCTCTAGTCAATTACCTGGCCCGGAATTTTTGCCACAGAGGGTATGAGGTATTTCCAGATTGTTGGGGAAACACCCCAACATGGTGTGTAAACTATCGTTTTTCACCGTATAGTTTGGTGATAACACTCTGTATGTATGTAATATGAATGAACCGTAATTAAACTCAAAATACATTGGTTTAACCCCAAGTAAACAGAAATTTGTGCATTTAAATCAGCATATGTCAGTTCTTCATTACCCCTTAGTCTAAACCTGGATGGTCGATCCCACTATAGAAAGCTAAATGTCATTCCGTCAATTCAATCGTGTGTAATCGTTTTCATTTTAATATATCCTTGTCTCCGTCAGTATTGTATAAACAATAATGTGTCAAATAAAGAAAGAAAACAGTTTTTACCCTTTCAATCTCAAATGAATCCGACGCGGACATTCCCGCGAATCCCCACTCTTTCAGCCGACTTTTAGCTTGCCGCCAGGTGCTTGCTAGAAGAAGAAATTACTTTTATTAGTGCGTTGCAAAGACTCAACCATGATATGTCGGTCCAGTCACCGCTCCGCATAAAGTTAGCGCCAAAAAACAACTAGCCCTGTCCTAACACTGTTTGAGGCAAATTATTAGTTTTCTCGCATTTTGTTAGTTATTTTCGCGTTCTAGATCGGTCCAGTTATCGCTCTCTAGCCTCTAAAAGTGCAGTTGCAACGTTCACTCGAGCAAGAGCGAAAGTTGTTATATTTGTCCACGTTGGACAAAGACCTCTTTTAGGCGTTTTTTACGCAATTCCTTAAAGCCAGAAACGACGTGGCGTCGTGGCTTTCCTGTGGTTGAAGAGATTGAAGAGAATCAATAAAATGGCGCCTGCAAATTGGCAGTAAAAACAATCCATTCCAATCCCAGTAAAGCGAGTACATGAATCCAATGTGTCCAAGTTTAATCGGCTACCCCTGGGTACGGTAACATGAGAGAAAATAGGATATCAAGGTATTTTGTAGAGAGAAAGGAGAGTTGGAATTTTAAAGACAAACTTTTCATTTTGAAATTAACAAATCAAGGCTTTGTTTGTAACTGCTTAGTAATAAGTAACTTGTTGTATTTCTAGATTTATGAGAGTGAATGAGTGATTGCAAGATAGTAGTATTTAGAAATTGTACATATTTTTTATATCAATTGCAAATGCATAATTGCATTATTAAAGTACGTGGTTTTAATTCATATCTATGTGTAACCCCCCCCCCCCTATACAGTCCACTAATTGCTTGTAGTTAATTATACTGTTAACTGCTACTCTCATCTTTGTGGTCAAAATAAGTTAAGAAAATTAATTTGTTTCTATCGACCACTGATCTTATCTTGCCTACTCCTATCGGAACAAGAAAGCCTGACTTGGTCGCCCATATGGGTAACTAAACCTTAGTTATTAATACCCAAATTGTAACTGACTCCATGCCCTTTGTAGAACTCCTTTAAACTATCGAATAAATACTCCAGATAACTGTAGAGTTCTGTATTAACTTTTACTATAATACATCAGATGGTAAAGCTACATCATGTATATTCTTATAATCTACGTACACGTAACAATGTTACTCACTCTTGTATTATCTCTCTATATATCCTATATTGGTATAGGTTCACGGCTCGGTCGTGTATCAAAACATTGCACTGACGAGGTTGACTAAACAAGGTTTTAACCTTAGCCTTGCCGACCGTGTCAGGTATAGCGTTCATTCAAGCTAAACAATAACACTACGTGAACTGCGTAATGTAAATAACCTTCGTCTAGACCTCGGGCTAGTCGGGATGTTTTAAAGATCTAATTTGTGAAATACCGAGTGTTTCTTGATACACTACACCTTGGACCAGGCTCATCAGACGAAAGTCGAGAAATATAATATCCCGGAACTCAAACAGAACCTTGAACGGCGCTTTGACGTTAGAAGCGTCCTTTCTGCCACGCTAAACTGGCGAGGGCTATGGTCCCCTAAATCAGTATCTGACCTCAGGAGATTGGACGCCAACGATGAAAAGTGATTTCAACGAGAGTCCTTGTTGGTGGGCTGGCCGCCTTTCATACTTTCTCTAAGTCTAAGAGCGTCAGGACACGCGTTGGCGTTGGATGAAGACGAGGCTATACTTTCTCTCACCCTACCTCTTCCCTTCCTATCTCCCTATCTCGATCTTAATTTTCCACTACTCTTTCCTTAGCTTTAAGGAATCTTTGTAACCCGCTGCCGGGGTGATAGCGAAATAAAGACGCCCGTTTTAAAAAATAAATAAATAAATCAAAAATTAAAATAAAAAATTAAAATAAAATGCTTCGGTCTGATCTCAAGGGGCGTAGTCATTAGTCACTGACACAAGACTCAGTATCAAGGCATTGGTGTCCTCAGAAAATTAAGATTTTTCTCGTTTGCATATACTCAGCTTCATTTTGTCTACTTCCATGGGAATTATCTATATTCCAAATGCCCTAATATTATTGTGGATGACTTAAGATGTTGTTGACATCTACTCACTCAGGCTATTCCATTACAAAGAATATTATCCTATTTCACAGCCTTGAGGTAGTCAAGGCCTCACTGAAAAACAAGAAAGATTACGAATCAAAATTTGTACAGAATAATCAAGAAAAATTGCATCTAATGCCGGATTTCCGCCATCCCTAAATCCCGCAACACAAAAAGCACTCGTGCGAGCAATGAAAAACGGCATCCGTAGTCGGAGTCATCGTGTTGTTTATTGTTCGGGCTAAGAGCGTCCGCTAACTGTGCGGCGATGTTGTGATTTACTGCCAGATAGAGACGCGGCGTCGGTCGGCGTCGGCGGCGTCGGATAACGGCAGCATCCCCGATTTATGGACCCGCGACGCCTAAATATGAACGCGTGTTTAATTATCAGAGCCGGCCGGTGAGCCGCAATTGAATGCAAAAAGTCCGGAGGGTGCTTTAATTTTCCGGATATTTAGCGCCAAATATAGAAAACTTCTGTTGGGACGCATAGGAATTGATATCGAACAAAAAATATTCATTCAAATACTATTGTTATTTAAATAAATTATAATGTAGGAATACACAAATAATGAATATAAAAAGGACTCAATCAAAAAAATAAATGGACGACAGAAGATATCTTAAAACTAATGGAACAGCGAAGACTAGCAAAGGCAAATGACGCAAAGTACAAGTATCTACAGAAAAAATTGAAAAGGAGATCAAGATGGCCAAAGAGAGATGGATGAATGAAAAGTGCGAGGAAATGGAAAACTTAATGTCCAAACTTGATTTATTCAACATACATAAAAAGGTGAAAGAAATAAGCGGCATATTTAAAAAAGGAGTTTCCCTGTACTAGTGGACAATAACAACAAGATCATCGTTGATGAAGAAGACATCAAAACAGAATGGCAAATATATATATCAGAGCTATTTAATGAGGATAGAGATAATGATATGGTACTGTATCAACACTGCACAGAAGATCCAGAAATCATGAAATCCGAACATGCTATAAAAATGCAATAGCCAGAAAGGCGCTAGGACCGGATAAAACACCCACTGAGTTAATAAAACTGATAGATGAAGAAAATATAAAAATAATAGTTAAACTCTTCAATGCAATATATAACACCGGAGTGATCTCCTCAGACTGGCTCAAATCCACATTCATTGCAATTCCTAAAAAACACAAAGCAAGAAAATGCTCAGAATACCGACTGATTAGTCTAATGAGCCACACCCTCAAAATTTTCTTAAGAATAATACACAGCAAAATTAGACTCAAATGCGAAGAAAACATGGAAGAAACTTTTAGGAATGCATTCGGAACTAGGGCGGCGCTTTTTGCGCTGAACGTCCTATTACAGAAATGCCGTCATAAAAAAAAGAACATTTTTGCATGCATCGTGGATTTTGAAAAGGCATTTGACAAAGTGCGACATACCAAATTAGTAGAGATTCTGAAAAAGACGGGAATCGATGATAGAAATATTCGTATCATTAAGAATTTGTACTGGAAACAAACCGCTAACGTTAAGATTGGAAATAGTCTTACTAACGAAATATCCATACAACGAGGAGTTAGACAGGGTTGTATTTTATCCCCAACTCTGTTCAATTTATATTCTGATCTTTTATTTAAGACAGCACTTGAGGATCAACCACATGGAGTAAAAATAAATGATGAATTACTTAATGTAATTAGATATGCGGATGACACAGTAATCCAGGCGGACAACATCGAAGGTCTCCAAATACTGCCTAAATCGAATCCACGAAGCAGGGGAAGGAATGGGCATCAAAATAAATGAAAATAAAATCAAATTTTTGGTCTGTAGTCGTAACCCTCACCCAGATGTGAAACTGGAATTGAACGGAGTTGAGGTTGAAAGAGTCCACAAATTTACATACTTTGGAACTATCATAACAGACCAACTAGATCCAGACAAAGAAATAAGACGCAGAATTGCAATGGCCAAAACTACCTATGAAATCATTTCTTTGCAACCACCATCTAAATTTAGAAATTAGACAAAGGATGGTCAAGTGCTATGTCTGGCCTGTACTGTTGTATGGAGTGGAGGCGTGGACGCTAAAGATATCAACAACCAATCGCATAGAGGCGCTGGAAATGTGGATACATAGGCGAATGTTTAAAATACCGTAGATAGCACATATTACAAACGAAGAAGTGCTGAGGAGAGTCAACAAGGACAGGGAACTATTCGGGACTATCAAACGTAGAAAAATTACTTATTTGGGTCATATAGGTGATCGACATCGTATTTTATACAACTCACCCTCAAGGGAAAAATAGAAGGTCGACGGGGTGTAGGCCGAAAACAGATGTCTTGGCTGAGAAACATCCGAGCCTGGACAGACATACGAAATGCAGGTCAACTTTTCCACATGGCAGAAGATCGAGAAGCCTTTGCTATGATGATCGCCATCGTCGGATAACTCTGATATGGCACATAAAGAAGAAGAAGTAGGAAGTTAGTCTGGATCAAATGTTCTATCGACAACACGAATACTCGGTCATTTCCAAGGTTCACAAGGAACGGGAATCTACAGTAGAGGAAATTTCTGTTATGTACTGAGAAGATAATAAACGCTCATTTTATTCAAGTGGGGTGCGCAGGAAACCTCTGTTAAGTTCTTTCTAAAACCAAATCTCAACAAATATTCAAGTTTTCAAAAGCATTGGCGTTTTCTTTAATTCTCCGATAAAAATACAGGTTGACAATAGATATTTTTCTTGTTTAAAGAAAATTACAAAAAAACCATCAAGCCGATGAATTCCCTGGTCAATTAAAGAAAGCGTCAGTAGGTAGGCAAAGAGAATACAAGCTTAAATTTCGCCATGTAAATCTTTATAAGAAAATGGTAGATCAGATTAGAATTGAAGAGAGTTGGCGCTGGTACTCGCCTCTGCCACTGCAACCTATGCAGGTTTATTGTAGCACTCCGAACCATGCTTAGAGGACATCATCATATCCGGTCTTCCTAATCAGACTCCACAAATGGAGTACCGGCTCCTCCATGTACCTTACAGGTCCAGATTTGGTCTCTCCCAGCCTTGCATACCTGAGCCTGCAGAAAGCCTCACACTCGCACCACACGTGTTTTGGAGTTTCCTCCTCCTCCTGACAGAACCTGCAGCGGCTATTATCTGCCAGTCCGATCTTTTCCATGTGTCTGTTCTACAGTGCCGCGTCAGCTGACCCACTAATATTCTTATCGTCTTGCGACTCCTCTTAAGTAGATCTGGCGTGAATTTTGGGGAGCCGTGTTTTAGGAGCTGTTTGGCCTGTAGTTACCCCGGTGTTTGTAACCACCAGTTTAGAGATTGCTTATCTATCCAGCCTTTAACTGCTGTTTTAAAGATTCTTCCTGCTATCGCGCAGTAGGGCTCAGGTCTCAACGTAACCTAACTTGCGCCCCGTTTAGCAAGTCTGTCGGCTTCTTGCTTCTTCTTTGCCTTAATGGCCTTCATGTCCCGGAACCCACGCAATGGAGAGCTTATTGTTACGACCGACCTCTTCAAGGGCACTTATGGAGTCTTTGACTAGTCTAGATCTGACCTTGTATGCACTAACTGCTTACTGTCGGAGTATATGACTACCTTCCTTTTTCTAATGTTCCGTTTCTCTACCTCCATGACGCAGTGTTGAATTGTCGCGACCTCTGCTTGGAACACTGTGGCTTGACTGCCCAAGTTTATGGAGATATTTGACATTGGCCCGTGGACCCCGGCTCCCACCCCTTTACTGGTCTTAGAGCCGTCGGTGTACCATGCTTGGTCTGCTCTTATAAAAGGCCCCCCTCCCAATCTTCTCTGCCTACAATTGCTACAGAGAAGGGTCTATTAAACCCATAGGAGGGTATTGTTTCATCTGATGGCATTTAGAAGAGATACTTGATCTCCTCGCTGTCCTGTAGTTTCCAGCTTGTGGACATTTCCCATTCAATGATGGGCTTGTTGCCTTGCTTGTACCATTCTTACGTTCCCCTGTATGAGGATATGTAATGGAGGTAGACTTAGCAGGACTTCTAGTGCTGCAGTTGGGGTTGTTCTCATCGCCCCCGAGATGCACAGACATGTTAGCCTTTATACGCCTTCTAGTTACCTCATGGAACCTGTTTGCGCGGCCTTTATGCCCCAGGCTATAGAGCCATAGGTTAGCATGGGTATTACTACCATTTTGTACAACGAGAGATTCAATTCGGGGCTCAGCCAGTTTCTCCCTCAAAGTCGCTAGCCCTGGACCTGACTGCAACCCTGTAGGAAAATTTGCGTAGGGAGAATTTTTTTTTCGGGAATGTGTAGTAGGTGTCCTAGTAAGTCTTTTGTGTTTGGGTGGACATCCACCACTTGGTACATTTTCCAAATATGGCGTCATTAAAGATGGCGGCCGTGCGATCACAAATCTGCTCATATTTATGTTAATACATTATCGATTTCTATGAAATTTTCACTTTTAACTACTACGGGGGAGGGGTAATTAATCCCCTCCCCTACCTCCCTTATCGCCCTCTTCCTCTAGAACCAGGAGAAATATTGAAAATATTACGTGAAATAGGTTCTATTGATAAGAAACAAGCCCATTTGCCCCCCCCCCCCCCCCCAAATAGATCCCAAAAGAGCTCATCTGGCTTTGTAGGGCGTACCAAACAAAAACAATTTGTAGCAGAGTGGAAGATAACACATCATGAGCGTTTGATGATATCGAATCTATTTCGAGAAATAACAGACTCCATTGCTTTTGTCGTTCTAAGAAGCAAACCCAGAGCATAGATGCAAGCGTGACCTCAATGTTTAAATATATTGCAGAAAAAGGTAACCGATTTGATATGCTATCTAATCCATTGCACAATTTGGTAACAAAAGCATTGGATTCACAAGATACAAAGGAAAGATTATTAAACATATTTAAGATCGGTGACAAATTCTATTGCACACTGCGCAAAACACGATACGAAGACAAAACAATCAGGATCTCAAGTACCATCCACAAAGTCATGCTACCAGCAGGGCTTCCGGAAAAGCTATCAAAAAGGTCTAGTTCATCTCACCGCATGATACAAATAGCTCAAGCTCGTGCATATGATATGCAAGAGCTCTTTCGGTATGATCTATTTGAAAACTGCTCATTGTTTAATGAACAGGGGTTAATGACGAATCCACAAAAAAGTGCATTGTTAAAAGTATTAGAAACGTCTTATGTGAGCACCAGCGGTGACAACTTCTTCAAATCTGATGACGCGACTTGTTATATAGTGGATATAATGAATTCCTTACGAAAAGTTATGACAAATAAAAAGAGAACTTTTGCAGGGTAGTTTCTGCTTTTTCGTCATACATAAGAAGAATCACAAAGAATTGTGGAAGAGTCGATTATGTTTTTGACAGTTATCAAACACTATCACCGAAAAAGCCTGACAGTGCAGTGACAAGGTAGCAGCATTGCTATAGATATTGCCTATATATCTGAAGATGTTCCATTACCTGTCCAACTCAGCTGATTAGGCTGACATAAAGCTTTGTATCTGCAGAAACATGCTTGGTGCAGTTATTACGAAAAGGTTCAACTTGCAAATCTTTACATGAACTTAGATTGTGGATGTACCATCATGCAAAGAATATAGACATTGCCTACCAGCAGAAGTGCCAAGAGCTATTTGCTAAAATCCTTTTTCTACACATATATTCAGCAGCACTGTATTGATGATGTGTTTGTTGCCTTAGACCTATGTCAATTTGGTTTTGCCTTAATAGACAATGAATTGGTGCCAGAAAAGAACTTACAGAAATACCCGACTGATTTTGTTGGGACATGTAATTGTTTAAAATGTGCGAAATCCTCCTGCATTTGTAGAAAAAATGAAGTGACCTGTTGCTCCTTCTGCAAGTGTGGTAGTAAGGAGTTAGGTTCAACCTGTAACAATCCTTTCTAGATAATCTAAACATGTTTTTAATGCACTCATTGTTGGAATTCAATATCAATGAAAATTAACAAAATTGATGTTTATTTATTTATTTGTCCCTGGTTCTGGGGAGGGGGTGGTAAAAGGGATAAAGGGGGGTAATTACCCCTCCCCCC